>JAPMOQ010033626.1:1393-27201 GCA_026543055.1 Argiope trifasciata
GAAGTCGTTTCTGGCACTCTAGCCACCAAGCCACTCATTCCTGGCACAGTGGAGGATTCTTACCTTTTTCAATATATAAATCAAAATAAACGATTCATCGAAGACACCAGGAATCTGGTAAAAAGCTCAATGCTAAGAAAATTAGTGATGTCAGCTCATGTCTCTAAACTCTGAATTTGAAACTTTAAAAACTTATGAATACTTTTAGGAAATATTTTATGTCTGAATTTTAACATGTGAAATTTGTAGTCCTAACTACAAATTAGTATTAGAAATATTTTTTTAAATACAAAAATTTTAAAAATAAAAGGCTTCTGCTGTGTCTGGACTCGATTTCAGGACCTACAAAAAAGCGAAGTCTTCTCTGGCACCCTAGCCACTAAGCCACTTATTCCTTGCACTGCGGAGGATTCTTACCTTTTTCAATATATAAATCAAAACAAAGTATTTATCGAATACACCAGGAATCCGGTCAAAATGCTCAATGCTAAAAAAATTAGTGACGTCTGCGCATGTCTCCGAACATTGAATTTGAAACTTCAAAAAAATATGAATATTTTAAGGAAATATTTTAATTTTTAATTTTAACACGTGAAATATGTAATCGTAACGACAAATTAGTATTAGAAATATTTCTAAAAATAAAAAAAATTCAAAAATAAAAGGCTTCTACTAAATCTGGACTCGAACTCAGGACCAGCAAAATATCGAAATCTTCTCTGGCACCCTAGCGACCAAGCCCCTCAATCCTTGAATAGAGGAGGATTCTTACATTTTTCAATATATAAATCAAAATTAACTATTCAGCAAAGACACCATTAATCTGGTCAAAAAGCTCAATGCTAAGAAAATTAGTGATGTCATCTCATGTCTCTAAACTTTGAATTTGAAACTTTAAAACAATATGAATACTTTTAGGAAATATTTTATTTTTGAATTTTAACATGTGAAATATGTAATCGTAACTACAAATTAGTATTAGAAATATTTTTAAAATTCCAAAATTTTAAAAATAAAAGGCTTCTGCTGTGTCTGGACTCCAACTGAGGACCTGCAAAAAAGCGAAATCTTCTCACGCACCCTAGCCACCAAGCCACTCATTCCTTGCATAGCGGAGAATTCTTACCTTTTTAAATATATAAATCAATACAAAGTGTGTATCTAAGACACTGGAGATCTGGTCAATAAGCCCAATGCAAAGAAAATTAATGACGTCTGTGCATGTCTCTGCACTTTGAATTTGAAACTTCAAAAAAATATGAATATTTTAGGGAAGTATTTTATTTTTGGATTTTAACATGTGAAATATGTAATCGTAACTACAAATTAGTATTAGAAATATTTTTAAAAATAAAAAATATTCAAAAATAAAAGGCTTCTGCTAATTCTGGACTCGAACTCAGGACCTGCAAAAAATCGAAATCTGCTCTTGCACCCTAGCCACCAAGCCACTCATTCCTTGCACAGCGGAGATTTCTTACCTTTTTCAATATATAAATCAAAACAAAGTATTCATCGCATACACCAGGAATCTGGTCCAAAAGCTCAATGCTACGAAAATTAGTGACGTGTGCGCATGTCTTTGAACTTTGAATTTGAAATTTTAAAAATATGAATATTTTTAAGAAATATTTTATTTTTTAATTTTAACATTTGAAATATGTAATCGTAACTACAAATTAGTATTAGAAATATTTTTAAAAATAAAAAAAATTCAAAAATAAAAGGCTTCTGCTAAATTTGGTCTCGAACTCAGGACCTGCAAAAAATCGAAATCGTCTCTTGCACTCTAGCCACCAAGCCACTCATTCCTGGCACAGCGGAAGATTCTTACCTTTTTCAATATATAAATCAAAATAAACGATTCATCGAAGACACCAGGAATCTGGTAAAAAGCTCAATGCTAAGAAAATTAGTGATGTCAGCTCATGTCTCAAAATTCTGAATTTGAAACTTTAAAAACTTATGAATACTTTTAGGAAATATTTTATTTCTGAATTTTAACATGTGAAATACGTAGTCGTAACTACAAATTAGTATTAGAAATATTTTTTAAAATACAAAAATTTTAAAAATAAAAGGCTTCTGCTGTGTCTGGACTCGATTTCAGGACCTGCAAAAAAGCGATGTTTTCTCTGGCACCCTAGCCACCAAGCCACTCATTCCTTGCACTGCGGAGGATTCTTACCTTTTCAATTTATAAATCAAAACAAAGTATTCATCGAAGACACCAGGAATCTGGTCAAAAAGCTCAATGCTAAAAAAATTAGTGACGTCTGCGCATGTCTCCGAACATTGAATTTGAAACTTCAAAAAAATATGAATATTTTTTGGAAATATTTTATTTTTGAATTTTAACATGTGAAATATGTAATCGTAACTACAAATCAGTTTTAGAAATATTATTAAAAAAATTCAAAAATAAAAGGCTTCTGCTAAATCTGGACTCGAACTGAGGACCTACAAAAAATCGAAATCTACTCTGGCACTCTAGCCACAAAGCAACTCATTCCTTGCACAGCGGAGGATTCTTACCTTTTTCAATATATAAATCAAAACAAAGTGTTCATCGAAGACACCAGGAATCTGGTCAAAAAGCGCAATGCTTCGAAAATTAGTGACGTCTGCGCATGTCTCACAACTTTGAAACTTCAAAAAAATATAATTATTTTAAGGAAATATTTAATTTTTGAATTTTAACATGTGAAATATGTAATCGTAACTACAAATTAGTATTAGAAATATTTTTAAAAATAAAAAAAAAATTCAAAAATAAAAGGCTTCTGCTAAATCTGGAATCGAACTGAGGACCTGCAAAAAATCGAAATCTTCTCTGGCACTCTAGCAACTTAGCCACTCATTCCTGGCACAGCGGAGGATTCTTACCTTTTTCAATATATAAATCAAAACAACGTATTCATCGAAGACACCAGGAATCTGGTCAAAAAGCTCAATGCTAAAAAAATTAGTGACGTCTGCGAATGTCTCTGAACATTGAATTTGAAACTTCAAAAAGATATGAATATTTTTAGGAAATATTTTATTTTTGAATTTTAACATGTGAAATATGTAATCGTAACTACAAATTAGTTTTAGATATATTATTAAAAAAAATTTAAAAATAAAAGGCTTCTGCTAAATCTGGACCCGAACTCAGGACCTGAAAAAAATGAAAATCGTCTCGGGCACCCTAGCCACCAAACCACTCATTCCTTGCACAGCGGAGGATTCTTACCTTTTTAAATATATAAATCAAAACCAAGTATGTATCGAAGACACTGGAAATCAGGTCAAGAAGCCCAATGATAAGAAAATTAATGACGTCTGCACAAGTCTCTGAATTTTGAATTTGAAACTTCAAAAAAATATGAATATATTAAGGAAATATTTTAATTTTTAATTTTAACACGTGAAATATGTAATCGCAACTACAAATTAGTATTAGAAATATTTTTAAAAATAAAAAAAAAAATTCAAAAATAAAAGGCTTCTGCTAAATCAGGATTCGAACTCAGGACCTGCAAAAAATCGAAATCTTCTCTGGCACCCTAGCCACCAAGCCACTCATTCCTTGCAGAGCGGAGGATTCTTAACTTTTTCAATATATAAATCAAAACAAAGTATTCATCGGAGACACCAGGAATATGGTCAAAATGGTCAATGCTAAGAAAATTAGTGACGTCAGCGCATGTCTATGTACTTTGAATTTGAAACTTCAAAAAAAATATGAATATTTTAAGGAAATATTTTATTTTTATATTTTAACATGTGAAATATGTAATTCAACTAAAAATTAGTATTAGAAATATTTAAAAAAAAATTCAAAAATAAGAGGCATCTGTTAAATTTGGACTCGAACTCTGGACCTGCAAAAAATCGAAATCTTTTCTGGAACTCTAGCCACCAAGCCACTCATTCCTTGCACAGCGGAGGATTCTTACCTTTTTCAATATATAAATCAAAACAAAGTATTCATCGAAGACACAAGGAATCTGGTCCAAAAGCTCAATGCTACGAAAATTAGTGACGTCTGCGCATGTCTCTGTACTTTGAATTTGGAACTTCAAAAAAATATAAATATTTTAAGGAAATATTTTATTTTTGGATTTTAACATGTGAAATATGTAATCGTAACTACAAATTAGTATTAGACATATTTTTAAAAATAAAAAAAATTCAAAAATAAAAGGCTTCTGCTAAATTTGGACTCGAACTCAGGACCTGCAAAAAAACGAAATCTACTCTGGCACTCTAGCCAACAAGCCACTAATTCTTGGCACAGCGGAGGATTCTTACCTTTTTCAATATATAAATCAAAACAACTTATTCATCGAAGACAACAGGAATCTGGTCAAAAAGCTCAATGCTAAAAAAATTAGTGACGTCTGCGCATGTCTCTGAACATTGAATTTGAAACTTCAAAAAGATATGAATATTTTTAGGAAATATTTTATTTTTGAATTTTAACATGTGAAATATGTAATCGTAACTACAAATTGGTATTAGAAATATTTTCAAAAATAAAAAAAAATTCAAAAATATAATTCTTTTGCTAAATCTGGACTCGAATCAGGACCTGCAAAATATCAAAATCTTCTCTGGCACCCTAGCCACCAAGCCACTCAATCCTTGCACAGCGGAGGATTCTTACCTTTTTCAATATATAAATCGAAATAAACTATTCATCGAAGACACCAGGAATCTGGTCAAAAAGCTCAATGCTAAAAAAATTAGTGATGTCAGGTCATGTCTCTAAACTTTGAATTTGAAACTTTCAAACAATATGAATACTTTTAGGAAATATTTTATTTTTGAATTTTAACATGTGAAATATGTAATGGTAACTACAAATTAGTTTTAGAAATATTATTAAAAAAGTTTAAAAATAAAAGGCTTCTGCTAAATCTGGACCCGAACTCAGGACCTGCAAAAAATCAAAATCTTCTCTGGCACCCTAGCCACCAAGCAACTCATTCCTTGCACAGCGGAGGATTCTTACCTTTTTCAATGTATAAATCAAAACAAAATATTCATCGAAGACAATGGAAATCTGGTCAAAAAGCTCAATGCTAAGAAAATTAATGACGTCTGTGCATGTCTCTGAAATTTGAATTTGAAACTTCAAAAAAATATGAATATTTTAAGGAAATATTTTATTTTTGAATTTTAACATGTGAAATATGTAATCGCAACTACAAATTAGTATTAGAAATATTTTTAAAAATAAAAAAAATAAAATTCAAAAATAAAATTCTTCTGCTAAATCTGGAATCGAACTCAGGACCTGCAAAAAACCGCAATCTTCTCTGGCACCCTAGCCACCAAGCCACTCATTCCTCGCACAGTTGAGGATTCTTACCTTTTTCAATATATAAATCAAAACAAAGTATTCATCGGAGACACCAGGAATCTGGTCAAAAAGGTCAATGCTAAGAAAATTAGTGACGTCTGCGCATGTCTATGTACTTTGAATTTGAAACCTCAAATATAATATGAATATTTTAAGGAAATATTTTATTTTTATATTTTAACATGTGAAATATGTAATCGTAACTACAAATTAGTATTAGAAATATTTTTAAAAATAAAAAAAAATCAAAAATAAGAGGCCTCTGCTAAATTCGGACTCAAACTCTGGACCTGTAAAAAATCGCAATCTTCTCTGGCACCCTAGCCACCAAGCCACTCATTCCTTGCATAGAGAAGGATTCTTACCTTTTTCAGTATATTAATCAAAACAAAGTACTTATCGAAGACACTATAAATCTGGTCAAAACGCCCATTGCAAAGAAAAGGAAAGACGTCTGCGCATGTCTCTGAACTTTGAAACTTCAAAAAAAAAATCTATGAATATTTTAAGGAAATATTTTATTTTTAAATTTTAACATGAGAAATATGACAGCATACCTACAAATAGTATTAGAAATAATTTTAAAAATATAAAAATTCAAAAATAAATGGCTTTTGCGGTTTCTGGACTTGAACTCAGGACCTATAAAAAAGTAAAATCTGCTCTGACACCTTAGGCACAAAGCCACGCATTCCTTGCATGTTGGAGGATTCTGACCTTTTTAAATACATGAATCAAATCAAAGTATGTATCTAAGACACTGGAAATCTGGTCAAAAAGAACAGTGCTAAGAAATGGAATGACGTAAGCGCATGTCTCTGAACTTTGAAATTGAAATTTCAAAAAAAATCTAAGAATATTTTAAGGAAATATTTTATTTTTAAATTTTAACTTGTAAAATATGCAAGTGTAATTACAAATTAGTATTAGAAATATTCTTAAAAAAAAAATTCAAAAATAAATGGCTTTTGCGGTTTCTGGACTCGAACTCAGGACCTGCAAAATTGTGAAATCCTCTCTGGCACCTTAGCCACCAAGCCACTCATTCCTTGCATGACGGAGGATTCTTACCTTTTTAAATATTTGAATCAAAACAAAATACGTATCAAAAACACAATAAATCTGATCAAAAAGCCGATGCTAAAAAAGGAATGACGTCTGCGCACGAATCTGAACTTCGAAACTTCAAAAACTTTTATGAATATTGTAATGAAATATTTTATTTTTAAATTTTAGCATGTGAAATATGTCAGCGTAATTACAAATTAGTATTAGAAATATTTTTAAAAATAAAAAAATTCAAAAATAAATTGCTTTTGCTGTTTCTGGACTCGAACTCATTACCTGCAAATATGTGAAATCTCCTCTGGCACCTTAGGCACCACGACAGTCATTCCTTGCATTGCAGATTATTCTTACCTTTTTAAATATCTAAATCAAAACAAATTGAGTATTGAAGACATTTAAAATCTGGTCAATAAGCCTAATGCAAAGAAAAGGAATGACGTCTGCGCATGTCTCTGAACTTTGAACTTGAAATTTCAAAAAAAAATCTATGAATATTTTAAGAAAATATTTTATTTTTAAATTTTAAGATGTGATATATGTCAGCGTAACTACAAATTAGTACTAGAAATGTTTTTAAAAATAAAAAAAAAATTCAAAAATAAATGGCTTTTGCTGTTTCTGGACTCGAACTCTGGACCTGCAAAAATGTGAAACCTGCTCCGTCACCTTAGCCACAAAGTCACTCATTCCTTGCATGACGGAAGATTCTTAACTTTTTAAATATATAAATCAAAACAAAGTGTGTATCGAAGATAATAGAAATCTGGTCAAAAAGCCCAATACAAAGAAAAGGAATAACGTCAAGCATGTCTCTGCACTTTGAAACTTCAAAAAAAATCTATGAATATTTTAAAGAAATATTTTATTTTTAAGCTTTATAATGTGAAATATGCTAGCGTAACTACAAATTAGTATTAAAAATATTTTTTTTCAATAGAAAAATTCAAAAATAAATGGCTGTGGCTGTTTCTGGACACGAACTCAGGACCTGCAAAAATGTGAAATCTTCTCCGCATCCTTAGCCACCAAGCCACTCATTCAGTGAACAGCGGAGGATTCTTACCTTTTTAAATATATGAATCAAAACAAAGTATGTATATAAGACACTGGAAATCTGGTCAAAAAGCAAGATGCTAAGAAAATTAATGACTTCTGCGCATTTCTTAGAATTTTGAAACTTCAAAAAATGTATGAATATTTTAAGGAAATATTTTATTTTTAAATTTTAACATGTAAAACATGCCAGCGTTACTACAAATTAGTAATAGAAATATTTTTAAAAATAATAAAACTTCAAAAATAAATGGCTTTTGATGTTTTTGGACTCGAACTCAGCACCTGCAAAAATGTGAAATCTTCGCTGGCACCTTAGATACCAAGCCACTCATTCCTTACATGGCGGAGGATCCTTACCTTTTTAACTATATAAATCAAAACAAAGTGTGTATCGAAAATAATAGAAATCTGGTCAAAAAGCCCAATGCAAAGAAAAGGAATAACGTCTGCGCATATCTCTGCACTTTGAAACTTCAAAAAAATCTATGAATATTTTAAGAAAATATTTCATTTTTAAACTTAATAATGTGAAATATGCTAGTTAACTACAAATTAGTATTAAAAATATTTTTTTTCAATAGAAAAATTCAAAAATTAATGGCTGTGGCTGTTTCTGGACACGAACTCAGGACCTGCAAAAATGTGAAATCTTCTCCGGATCCTTAGCCACCAAGCCACTAATTCACTGAATGGCAGAGTATTCTTACCTTTTTAAATATATGAAACAAAACAAAGTATGTATCTAAGACACTGAAAATCTGGTCAAAAAACAAGATTCTAAGAAAATAAATGACTTCTGCGCATGTCTCTGAACTTTGAAACTTCAAAAAAAATCTATGAATATTTTAAAGAAATATTTTATTTTTAAATTTTAGCATGTAAAACATGCCATCATTACTACAAATTAGTATTAGAAATATTTTTAAAAATAAAAAAAATTCAAAAATAAATGGCTTTTGCTGTTTCTGGACTCGAACTCAGGACCTGCAAAAATGTGAAATCTTCGCTGGCACCTTAGCCACCAAGCCACTCATTCCTTGCATGGCGGAGGATCCTTACCTTTTTAAATGTATAAATCAAAACAAAGTATGTATCTAAGACACTGGTCAAAAAGCAGGATGCTAAGAAAATTAATGACTTCTGCGCATGTCTCTGAACTTTGAAACTTCAAAAAACTCTATGAATATTTTAAGGTAATATTTTATTTTTAAATATTAACTTGTGAAATATGCAAGCGTTATTACAAATTAGTATTAGAAATATTCTTAAAAATAAAAAAAAATTCAAAAATAAATTGCTTTTGCGGTTTCTGGACTCGAACTCAGGACCTGAAATTTGTGAAATCTTCTCTGGCACCTTAGATACCAAGCCACTCATTCCTTGCATGTTGGAGGATTTTGACCTTTGTAAATACTTGAATCAAATCAAAGTGTGTATCGAAGACACTGGAAATCTGGTCAAAAAGCCCAATGCAAAGATAAGGAAAGACGTCTGCGCATGTCTCTGAAATTTGAACAGGAAATTTCAAAAAAAATCTATGAATATTTTAAGGAAATATTTTATTTTTAAATTTTTTAATTTGAAATATGCGGGCGTAACTTCAAATAAGTTTTAGAAATATTTTTAAAAATAAAAATAAAATTCAAAAATAAATGGCTGTTGCGGTTTCTAACCTCGAACTCAGGATTTGCAAAAATGTTAAAACTTCTCTGACACCTTAGCCACCAATCCACTCCTTCCTTGCATGGCAGAGTATTCTTACCTTTTTAAATATATAAATCAAAACAAAGTGAGTATCGAAGACACTGGAAATCTGGTCAAAAAGCCCAAAGCTAAGAAAAGGAATATCATCTGCGCATGTCTCTCAACTTTGAACTGGAAATTTCAAAAAAATCTATGAATATTTTAAGGAAATATTTTATTTTTTAATTTTATAATGTGAAATATGCTAGCGTAACTACAAATTAGTATTAGAAATATTTTTTTCAATAGAAAAATTCAGAAATAAATTGCTTTTGCTGTTTCTGGACACGAACTCAGGACCTGCAAAAAGGCCAGATCTTCTCTGGCACCTAAGCCAGAAAGCCACTCTTTTCAGGGACTGCGAAGAATTCTTACGTTCATAAAAATATAAATCAAAACAAAGTATGAATCGAAGACGCTGGAAATCTGGTCATAAAGCAAAATGCTATGAAAAAGAATGACAGCTGCGCATGTCTCTGAACTTTGAGTTAGGAACTACAAAAAAAATAAGAATATTTTAAGAAAATATTTTTTTTTAATTTTAACTTGTGAAATACGTCAGCGTAACTATAAATTTTCATTATATATAAATTTTTTAAAAAATTCAAAAATAAAAACCTTTTGCTGCTTTTGTATTCGGACTGAGAATCTGCAAAAATGTGAAATCCTCTCTTTCACCCTAGCCACCAAGCCACTCATTTCCTTCGTGGCGGAGGATTCTTTCCTTTTTAAATATATAAATCACAAAAAAGTATGTATCGAAGACACTTTAAATCTGGTCAAAAATCCCAATGCTAAGAAAGGGGATGACGTCTGCGCATGTCTCTGAACTTTGAATTTGAAACTTCATTAAAAAATATAAATATTTTAAGGACATGTTCTATTTTTGAAATATAACATGTGAAATATGTCTGCGTAACTACAAATTAGCATTAGAAATAATATTTTAAAAAACAAAATTTAAAAAATAAAAAGCTTTTTCTGTTTCTGGACTCGAACTAAGAACCTGCAAAATATTGAAATCTTCTCTCCCTCTTTAGCCATCAAGCCACTCATTCCTTCCGTCTCGGAGAATTCTTACCTTTTTAAGTTCACTGATGGAAAAAAATCCCAACACCAAGAAAAAATTACTGTACAGTTATGAAATTTTATTAATATATTTGTTTAAGTAACATATTTAATTGATCAAAGTTTCAAGATCACAAGTAGAGCCATTGGCGAGAAGAGCCGTTTCAAATGTGAAATGTTTGTACATTAGTAACCGGTGTAACCACCAGAATTTTGAATGGAAGCATGCAAACGTGCATGTATTGTGTCGTACAGGTGTCGGATATCAGTTTGTGTTATGGAGTTCCATGCCTGTTGCACATGGGCGGTCAATGCAGGGACGGTTAATGCTGGTTGTGGATGACGCTGGAGTTGTCGTCCTATGATGTCCCATACGTGCTCGATTGGAGAAAGATCTGATGATCTAGCAGGCCAAGGCAACATGTCGACACTCTGTAGAGCATGTTGGGTTACAACAGTGATATGAGGGCGAGTGTTATCCTGTTGGAAAACACCCCCTTGAATGCTGTTCATAAATGGCAGCACAAATATTTTATCACTATACTGACGTACAAATTTGAATTCAGGGTGGGTGGAATAACCACGAGAGAGCTCCTGCTATCATACGAAATTGCTCCCCAAACCATAACTCCAGGAGTAGGCGCTGTGTCTGTAGGCCGCAGACAGGTCACTAACAGGCGTTCATCTGGCCTCCTTCTAACCAACAAACGGCTATCACTGCGACCAAGGCAGAACCAGCTTTCATCAGAAAACACAACAGATCTCCACTCCGTCCTCCAATGAGCTCTAGCTTGACACCACTCACGTCGCAAACGGCAGTGGTTTGGAGTCAGTGGAATGCACTGTACAGGGCGTTTTGCTCGGAGCTGTCCTCTAAGTAACCGATTTGTAACAGTTCGTTGTGTCACTGTGATGCCAACTGCATCTTGAATTTCAGCTGCAGACGCAGAACGATTAGCCACAGCCATAAACCGAATACGACGGTATTCCCTCTCAGTAGTAGCACGTGGCCGCCCGGAACCTTGTTTTCTTAAGGTAGTACCTTCCCTGACCACTGCCGCCAATACTCATGCAAAGTGGATTCATTTCTTCCAAGTCTTTCAACAATATGACGGAAAGAAACCCACCTTCTCGTAGCCCTACAACACGACCCAGAACTGTTGCTCAAACTCACTGAACTGTTGATAATGGCTTCTTCGTCTTCTCAGAGGCATCCTTGACTAAAATTAGCCTCTACGTCAAATCTCAACTGTAAATAACGATTACGAACCTTACAGCGCTTATTTAACGCAAACCTCATTTGCATGTTCATAGTCTCGCTACTAGCGCAACACTTACGCGCATAGCTCGAACTTTGAATCGACGTCAACTTTCAGAAGTATAAACACGCCTACCAAATTTCGTTTATCTAGCACAGCTCCTTCATAGAGTTGGGATTTTTTTCCATCAGTGTATGTCAGCTTAACTACAAAATTAGTATTAAAATATTATTGAAAATAAAAAAATTTCAAAAAGAAACAGCTTTTGCTTTTTCTGGACTCGAATTTAGGACCTGCAAAAATGCGAAATCTTCTCTGGCAACTTAGCCACAAAGCCACTCATTTCTTGCGCCGCGGAGGATTCTTACCTTTTTAAATATATAAATCAAAACATAGTATGTACCGAAGAAACTGAAAATCTGGACAAAAAGTCAAATGCTAAGATAAGCAATGCCGTCTGCGCATGTCTCTGAACTTTGAATTTGAAACTACAAACAAATCTATGAGTATTTTAATGATATATTTTATTTTTGAATTTTAACATGTGAAATTTTTCAGCGTAACTGCAAAATTAGAATGAGAATTATTATCGAAAATAAAAAAGTTCAAAAATAAAAAGCTTTTGCTTTTTCTGGATTCGAACTGAGGAACTGCAAAAATGTAAAATCTTCTTTTGCACCCTAGCCACGAAGCCACTCATTCCTTGCTGGGCGGAGGAATCTTACCTTTTTAAATATATAACTCAGAAAAAAGTATGTATCATAGACACTGGAAATCTGGTGAAAAAGCAAAACGCTAAGGAAGCATTCGAGAATCTAACAAAATTCTAAAATCCTCTCGGTCCCTCTAGCTACTAAGCCACTCATTTCTTTAGGAGCAGACATTTCTTTAATTTTTGCATATATAAGTATCAAAGACACTGGAATTCTGGTCAAATAGCGCAATGCTAAGGAAACGAATGTCGTCTGCGCATATCCCTGAACTTTCATGGCCGCGGTGGCCCGGTGGTAAAGTCTCGGCTTTGGATCCGGAGGGTTTCAGATTCGAGACTCGATAAAACCGAAGAACCTTTGCGTGAGGGGGACTGTTGCACGTTAAATCTGTCGGTCCAAACGTCGTCCTGCTGGTGTGGTGTGGTGTGGAGAGGGGGGTGCCAGTTCAGGTGTCGTCCTCGTCATCTGACCGTGGTTCAAAATTACGAGGTCCATCCCAAAATAGCCCTCGTGTTGCTTAAACGGGACGTTAAATAACTAAACTGAACCGTTAATTTTTATTATGAAAATTCAAAAAAATGTATAACTTTTTTTAGGTTTTTTTTAATTTTTTAATTTTAACTTCGTAAGTCAGCGAAACTACAAAATTAGTATTAGGAATAAGTCAGCGAAACTACAAAATTAGTATTAGGAATATCATTGAAAAAAAGAAAAAATATCTTAAAAAACAAGCTTTTGCTGTTTCGGGACTTGAACTGAGGACCTGAAAAAATCTTTAATCCATTTTATCACTCCAATCACCAGGCCACTGATTCCTTCAGCGACTGAGTGTTCTTTCCTTTTTAAATATATAATCCAGTATCAAAGAGACTGGAAATCTTGTCAAAGAGCCCAATGCAAAGAAAACGAAACTTCTGCGGATGGCAATGATGTTAGAATTATTTTATTTTTCAATTTTAACGTGTGAAATATGTCAACGAAACTACAATATTAGTATTACAAATATCATTGATAAGAGAAAAAAAATAATAAATAAAAATAAAAAGCTAATAAATAAGCTAAATAAAAATAAATTAAAAAATCTATAAATATATTAAGGAAAAAGTATTATTTATGAATTTTAATCTGTGAAATATGTTAAGGTAACTACGAAATTAGTATTAGAAATATTATTAAAAATAAAAAATTGGAAAAGGAGAAAAAAATGATTTTATTGTTCCGAGACTCGAACTGAGGACATGAGGAAATCAATAAACAGCTCATCTACATAACCACCAAGTCACACATTCCTTCAACCACCGAGGGTTCCTTCCTTTTTAAAAAGACAATTCAAGTATCAAAGACGCGAGGAATCTGGTCAAAAAGTCCAATGCTAAGAAACAAATGCATTCTGTGTATTTGCATAAGCTTCCTACTTTAAATTTTAAATAGATCTATGAATATTTTAACTGTAACGACGAGGAATGTGATTGAAAAGCTAAGTGCTAAAGTCATTCATTTGAGCATTTGCATAATCCAGTACTAAAAATAAAACTCAAAATGAAATGTTTGCTAAAATTTCAAATATATAAAACAACACCAGTACATAAGGAATCGAACTGACTACCGTGAAAATAAACAGAATTTGCCTGGATTTCCATCCACCAAGCCACACTCGCTTTTAATGGTCAAAAAAATTATTTGTATTTAAAAATATAATTTTAATTCTGATATATATATTTTTGGATCATTCATTGTTTATGCTAAACTGTTAGTTAAATTATATTCAATATGCATTAAAAAAGTTTTAAAATCTATATAGCTATTTCTGTACAACGAAACTCGAACAAGATATCTAGATTAGCATATAACTTCTCAGAAATGCGAATTTCATTCTAAAAGATCTTAAGAATTCAATATCACTTTTTTCATATTTAAAAAAATTAAAATTTTTGAAAAAATACTGATTTTCTGAGCCGTGAATGTACTTAAACTGTACTTCATTTCTATATAATCATGAGCACTGTTTATCCAATGCGTCTAGTTAGAGTCTGAAGTTTTTCTCGTTATTTGAACTGGAAAAGGAATTGAAAATTAAATAATTAATGAATTAAGTGAGAGGAGATATTTTCTTTCATTAAATAATAAAAGATTGGTAAAATCTTTCTTGCACTTCTTCACTTCTTTTTGGGCGTCTATTTTCAAAGGAACCCTGGCCATAAAAATAGCAATTTATGTACCCCTCTCCCACCCTTTTACTTTCTCGTATCCGAAATTGAGAGAAAAAATTCGATTTGTCATAAAGTTAGAGCCTGAGAATTTGAATAATCGCCCCATTCCCGACCTCCCTGAGTTTGAAAAATGCATTTTTAGAATCATGTTTGCATGACCGTCTGTCTATCTGCGTGTGACGAAAATGACTCAAAAACTAGTTACATCAATGAAACGAGCTAAATGGACGAACTGTTTGAGATAGGTGTACGAAATGTGGCTTATTATCATTAGTTTAAATATGTAGATTTCTTTAGTTTTGGACAAATTCCGTTCTGATGAAATTTGTCTGTCTGCATGTTCAAATGTGTGTCAACAGAATAATTACAAAACGAAGAAAGTCAAATACATAAAATTCAGTGCAAGTATTTAAAACTATTAGTGAAGGCACTTGTCAAAGTTTGAGCCAAATCCAAAAACGGGTTGACCCTTTGTTGGTATGTTCTTTTATTCGTCGTTAAACGCACGCAGAATGGATACTCAAAAACACAATAACTTAAACATATCAAATTTTGTATGGGATTTTGGGACTACTATTATAATTCTGAATTAAATTTTGGTATTAAATTGCTGATAAATACTCTTATAAAAGAAAAATTAAGCTTTCGATTACTATAAACCTGCATGCCACAGTTTAATTACCAAAATACTCTCTAAAAGTCCTACATTGGATTCAGGAAAATGCTACATTCAAGACAAAGCATAATATTTCATAATTATTGTACACCAATGTCATGCAATTCATCCTCTGGGGTAACACTTTTATTTACAATTACGAGATGGTTTTGGGGAGAAGACTCTAGGGATTTTAAAACTATTTTGGAATAACTTGTCTCTACACAAATAAATAAAAAATACATTTAAGGCTCATCTAATAATGAAACATTTCAATGAAACTGTAAGAAACATGTTTACTTTTTTTTAGATTGGTAGTTATTTGAATGCCTTTAAACAGACCAGTACTATATACCATATTAATGACTACGGTTTGATAAAATACCTGTTACCTTCAAAATTCCCAACTTTTTTTAATTTCTCCAGAAATTATACGCTTGCAAATTTTGTAATTCGATAGTGTAAAGAATATTCTTATTTCTCATTACTTGTGAACATCCCGTAACCATGATATTTAAAATTATAAAACAGCTGGAAGAAAGATAAATTGGTTCACCTCGTTTCAAAGAAAGCCGATAATGACTTAAGTTGTTTTTTTATAATTCCATTTATTTTTTCTCCTATCTAAGGTGATAGGATCCTTAGGTGATATTTAAGAATTGATTAAGTATCAAATAAATTATAACTCTCTACTGTGTGAAGTATGTTACTGAAGGAAAGCCAACAATTATTCCGATGAAGGACTTTTAATATTACATTAAAAAGCTATTATACTGAAAGAAATTATTAAAGCCTGTAACTGGTGCTGTAGTTTTAAACACAGGTTCTGTAATGAAATAAATTCGTACAACTGTGCTTTTTTATTATTGTACATATGAAATAAAAGGCATTGAATTTATCAATAAAATTCAAACTCGAGATTTGAAATTTTCACATTTTATACCTTCCCGAAATAAATAAAGCATCTGGAAATGCATTTTTAAAAATTTTCAAAACCAATTTCAGACGGACCGATGAAATTTAGTTATATTGCATACGCCAGATTGCAAGTTCCTATCCAATTTTGCGTGAAATCTTCACGAGAAGTTTTTTTTTTCGACTCTCAGAAATAAATCATCTTGTTAACGGCAAAACGAAGTAAACTGGTTGATTAAAATCTGTTCATTCATTCATATCAGATACATTCCAAATGGTGAACTAGGTTCAATAAAGGAATATCTGTTTGTATGTCTACAATTTCAGAAGCATGCGAAACGAGATAAAAACATGATGATTTAAAAATATCAAATTTGTGTTGCGATTGTGACCGCAAATGTAGTTATATAAATTTAGATCTCAATTGGTTGGAAAAAAAACGCCTCTAAGCAGAAATTCATCTCTCCTGTTGGTTCTGACAATAACTTAAATATTCTGAGAAATTCATCAGAGACGCAGTTTAATTCATTTAATTGCCATTTAAAAATTAATGTAGAGTGAAAAATTAGAATCTTTTAACGATTTCTTTATGACTTATAATCCCACAAAAATTTAAAAAGCCAGCAAGAAATGATGTTAACAGAATTCTGAAGATTAACATACAAATCCTAATACAACAAATCCCCAAAACTAGATTTTATTCACAAAAAT
The DNA here is from genome assembly GCA_026543055.1 of Argiope trifasciata. Taxonomy (NCBI): domain Eukaryota; kingdom Metazoa; phylum Arthropoda; class Arachnida; order Araneae; family Araneidae; genus Argiope; species Argiope trifasciata. The sequence goes on from JAPMOQ010033626.1 coordinate 18,142, forward strand.
ATCAAGTACAAAAACTGAAACAAGATAATATTAAAAAGATTAATTCAACATAGGAAGTGAAATTTCCATTACATGCAAATAATGTACAAGATATGCATAAAAGTAACATTTATTGCTTACATATTTAAAACATTCATTTGAACATACATAAAATGATACATACATTAAATACACGTATAAATATAAATATTAACAGTAAATAATGCGAAATAACAAAAGTCTGTCAAAAGACAGAAAATTGCAGTTTGACAATGCAGTTTTTATGAATTATTATAACATTATCAAGAATTTCGAAGAAAAAGTTCCAAAATACTTAAGGAATAAAAATACTTTCTTCTTTCGAATATTGTAGTTTTTCAGTTTTAAAGGAGACTTTCTACAGAAATCAAAAGTATGAGGATTGCTATTTTGTATATTTTTCAGATTTATAACGATGGAATCCATTTCTTTATAGACCAGAGACAAACTAAAATTTTCCATATTTATAGCGATTCACTCGTTATTTTCAAAATTTATATCATCATTTAATCTATTTATTTGGATAAATTTCGATTCTTTTTATGCGTGGTGCCATTTATAAATGGGAAAAATCTCCATCGAAATATACAATGATGCAGTTACAAATTATAAATTAAAACCTAACAAAAAAAGAATCAAGAACAAATTAAATTAAAAATATTAATAAAAATATAAAAAACATTAAAGTTAACAGCAGTATTAGAAAGAAAGCTATAATGAAAAATAACAGCTCTTTTCTCATTTATTGCATCCATTATAATGGGTAAATCAGGCTACATTTATATCATTAAAAACTACTTGGTGGTGTCCAGATATTTCGCAATGCTCGATATACAAAATAAGTTGTTCTTATACAGTTATATATTTTTAAATTTAATAACTGGAAATTTTAAAGATTCTTTTAAAGCATATAAATCACCATGTTGATCAGACAAGGTGATCAAATGCTTTTTTTTAATTCGACGGATTTCTGATTGGCTGGCTAGCACAGCCATCAGTCATCGGTCGCAAGAAAACCACTTATAATAAAATCTTGCATTTCTTTCATTATTTTGAATTATATTAAGATTTTCAGCACTGTAATTACAAGCGTTAGGCTTAGATTTCACGAATAAAATATTACAATCTAATTACGATTATTTTTTAGTACACTGAACATTAAAGGAGATTACAATAAAGAATTTGTAAAGGATGCAATAAATGGGTGAGAAATAATGGGAATGGTTTTGTTTGATTACGAAAATAATTTAAGAAATAACCGAAATTTAAATGTTCAAATTTAAAGTACACTGCAGGTTATAGCTTAAATATATCAAACTATATATGGTTTGAGATTTAAACATTATAGAACATCAAGATAAATTATTTATATAGAAAAGCTCAAAAGACATGTACAGTCGTAATAAAAAATGTCTAAAATATACATTTTAATTTAGACATAACATCGATTTAGCAATTTGCCAGATTTTGTTAACCTCTCATACAAATACATTTCAAAATGTATACGAATTCAAATAATTTCATGCTGGAATTAAAATTGTCTTATTCCTTGTTCTTTTAAATTAAATGTTTTCATGAGATTCCTTCTAATATTTATTTATAAGCAGCTATTATATACTTTGTTGCCTATATTATTTAAAAGCTGTGAAAAATTTAACACTTTTTATACGATAACACTTTCCAATCAATAAAATAAAAATAATTCGCTTTTATTTTCTCGTTCCTATTTTCAGTGATGATTCATTCCTTCATATCCGTTTCTTTTAAACAAAATTACAAACAGACATGTCTCCATGTCTACAATTTTCTTAGCATCCATCTACATATTATGCGAAGAACATATACATACTACATATAATGCATATATAATTTTCATCATAAGCTAAGCTAAAGACTTTCAAATATTATGAAAAAATTTTCTTTTCAAGCCTTAATTAATATTAAAAATTCATACTGAATATTTGGTATTTCAAAATCAATTATTAACAGCAAATAACAGATTCAAGATTAAGTAAATGACTCTTAAGGTGTATAAGCAAATATTGTGCCAGTACAGGACATTTGGGTTGATTAGAGACGCTCATATAAAAATTCAGAATGTTAATATTGTTTCAAGAATTATGTAAAATTTTAGAACAAATTATTTGTATTGTTTGGAAAGATTGGCCAAAAGAAAAAAATTCAGAGACTATTTTGCTAAAGCCTTTCAGCAATAATGTCAAATCTCTCCAATTTGATCATTCAAAATGCATTGTCGAAAACTGAATTTTAATTAAACAGCTAAACTCGGTCTCATTGGATAATTCCGAAAAATATTAAAGCTACTAAGAAAATAGTCTTTTTCTAACAATTATGAAATTCCACATCGAAACATTTTAATTTTGTAGGTATACAAAATTCGTCAACTAGACTCCAGCAGAAATCGTATGGCTACCTTAGCCAAATTTTTCATTTAAGTTTTCAAAGAAACTGCTCAATTCAAAATTAATGTTCAGTATTTAAACTAAGTTTTGAGACTCACGGAAGCTCTTTAAAAACATAATATTTTGTATAGTACCGCGTCAGAATATGAAAAAAGGTGCGAAGCATTCAACATCAACATTCAACATTAACCATCAACCTGCGAGTTCGAGGCTGATCATTATTTTAAAAAATAGAGGGAAAGTTGGAATTTTGTCACAGTTTAAGTGATAAACATAGACAGTGGTTGCATTTCTAGTTAGAAATTTAGAAAGAAGCAATAAAAAATTTTTAAAAATCAATGAGCAACTAAAGGAAGGCCAATAAAAATTCATTTCACGCTGTCACTGAATCTCTTCATGATTAGCATAAAAATATTTTAATAGGTTTTGCAACAGTCATAATTTCCTAGTTCCCGAGATGTCAGCTAAAACTGCTGGTGTTTCTCCATTTGTATTATACATTAGGAGGAGTTGTGAAGTCCAAGATCTAGCAAATATTGATCCTAATAATCACTTCTCTGGAATGTAGAAGACAGGCTCATCCTATTCTAAGCTTCTTCAAATAAAACCTGCAAAGGAAATATGAATTAATGAAAATTAGATATGAATCCATATGCTGTAATGAGTAGAAAAAGATACAATATTGATTACAGTAGCGATTGTCCTAAATGTACAGCACAGAAAATCGTATCAAACATATTCAATGTTTCAATTGCACTAACAATGACTGTGCTTTCCATAAATCCTTTTCCAGTGCATCTAGTTCTGAGATTTAAACCGTTAGTGAGAGGGATATCTATATAAATAAAAATGAAGGTTTATATGCCTCTTTTGCGCTGCCGTACCCCTCTTCCAGTTCCGATAAAACATCGATGACATATTGCTTGATTTTACATGGTTATAAACAAAACCATCTAAAGTATAAAAAATACTTTCATATCAATTTATCGCATGTATTTGCCATGGGACAACAGATTCAGTAAAGATGATAAATTCAAGGAAGACGTTAATACTTTGTTGCAATTGTATATAAAAGCAATGCAACGTCTTTCTCTGAAGTAATAGTTTTAATAGAAAGTAAGCAAGAAAGTTAAGGGAATGATACGCCTAAGGTTTGAAATTTTTACTAACCATTTTATAAAATTTTATCATTTTTTTGTAGTAACTTACGAAAATATTATAATACAAATAATATTGAACCATCTTCGTTTTAAACAAATTATCTTTTAAATTATATAAAAGATTATATAGTATTATTATTTTATTAAGATTTTATGGTATATTTTCTATGCTGAATCAATTTTAAAAGAATAATTTAAATTCCATTTTCTAACATTTTACTCAAGAATTATGAACAAATATTAAACGAATCACGAGTTTTTTTCATCACCATTCTGAAAAAACACCAAGCTTTACAGTTCTAACAGAATACACATGTCTAATATTTAAAAATGAATATTTGTTTGTAGAATAGCATAATAAAAATAGAATAAATATTATTTCTGCTTTTCCTTTATATATCCTTTAATTCAATGAATATATTCATCGACAAGAAAGTAAGTATCGATCTTCCTATCATTCTTAATTTAAAAATTAACTATTTCAAATTCAGAATGATATTTCCAAGATTATTAACCCTGCTGTAGCAACGCGCACGTTACCAGCTAGTTTTAAATTAGCTATTTGTTTAATCAACAAATAAGTTACATAACGCTTCATATTTTCGTGGTTTCTGCAAGTAATAAATGCAAGCAAAATGCAGTGCAAGCATTAAACTTTTCATTTTCAGGTAAAAATTTTGTGTTCGTTTTATATTTCAACTTACCATTTACCTTAACTTAAAAAGCTTCTTCCTATTCCAGAGAAAACATTTTCAGCAAATCCTGAAAGTTTGGCGTCGATTTAAGGTTCCTCTGGATCTAAATGTAATCTCTGAATTTCTCTGAAGAAATGAATCGCAGAATTTCTCTGAAGAAATCAGCAGTTTTGACTGATTCTTTATCTGTAGCATAATAATCAGCACATGGTGAATGCATATAATTCCTAGTTTTACTGACGATATAGTTAAATATAAAATTAGATTACAGACAATATATTTCTTTGCATGTGATATTTGAGGGAAGATACTGATAGAAAGGCTGAAAAAATATGGAATATGAATACACTTATTCTGTATATGTACATGATTATCAAATATTTTGTATTACTTTCAATTCCACAAAATTGCAGTGTTTTACTTTTATATACCAATAATATTTTTGCCATAGAATATATGTTTTATTTTCTAAATGATGTTAAAATTGAAGGATAAGCAGAATTGTTAGACAATGAGATTTTGCAAATAAAATCTGTGATCCTTGAAAAGTCAAGGATACAATCCAAAGCTGATTGGAGTATTCCAACCTTCATATATCCAAAATATCGTACTTAGCAGGCAGTTAAGAAGCAGGAAAGGTAATATAAAACACTGCAGGTGATTATATAAGTCAAACATTGAGATTGCTGATTTTTCCTCATCAGAAATTCCTTTTAATCCTTGGTTGCAGTCAAATATCCACAGACAAATTATAAATGAAATCAAATCAGAGTATTGCAAAATTGTGGAATTTAATAACCCAACTATTATTGAGATTTCAGATCATAAAAAATTTGAGATCAAAGACTCAAGATTCCATTGCTCATTCGAACTCGGGATTTCTTCGATCTCCCTGCATGATATTTGGAAGTATGGAATTGAAATATGTTGAAACTAAGCATTGCTCTTTTCTCCTGTTATTTCATTCAAATTTTCTTCTCATTTCAATCACAGAATAGATCAAAGTAGATTTTTTTTGTAATATTTAAAAGCAATATAAGCGAGTTGGAAATACGCAAATTATTCAGGAGCTCAACTTGTTTTATTTATTTATGCGATTCAATTTTAGAAAGATTTTTTTTTCAAGGTTTAGAGGATTTTCCCTTTAGCAGAGCTTCTTGATTCAGATATTTAGAAGATAGTTGCTATAGTGAACTATTTAGAAATATCTTGACATTCTATATGATGTTCGAAGAGACTTATAATTCAAAATAAAGGGTTTTTTATGAAATCTCAGTTACTTCCTTGGGACAGTTTTTACAGTTTGACATTCACATTTGCAAAGAGGTCACTACATGTGGATTTTCCTCTACTCGTTTGTCTTGAATCTACAAGCTTGAGAATAATTCCACTGATCTACGGGATACTTCAGTCAGACAATACAATTCAAGACAATCAGTCTTGGATTCCTAGATGAAAACCAGCTGTGACATTAGGAAATAAATTTTAATTATTCATTCAGACAGTCTCGGGATACGATTCGAATGTATTTCAAAAAATTTCGATGTGATAAAATTCGAATAAAGTAAAATCAGGAAAACCAAAGATGGGAAAGAATGAACAATTTATCTAGTAAAAGAATTTCGTTTACGAAATATTTCCAGACAGTTGAAAATTTATCATTTCATGTAGACCAGTAACTAAATAAATCAACAGAATTATCTAAATCAAATTTTAATTGATTTAAAAATTGAATTACTAGCATTCATTTAATATTTCATTTCATATCCTCGTTTTCGTTGCTGCTTTAAAGATTGATAATCATTTGAAAGAAAATGAAATCGTTTCATTCCAGTTATAAATCTTGGTGTTCGTTTTGACCCCGGATTTAATTAATCACAATATTATTTTGTTTTGAAATTATTTTAAATCTCAAATGCTAAGTAATATGCTTCTAAATTTAAGGGGGATTCCTCCTGGCTTTGCATTTATCGAATCACCAAAGCTCATTCATTAAAAGATATCGGCATCAATTCATTAAAACGAAACAAATATTTGATCATATCATGCATGATTTGGACACATCCGACAAATCCATCTTATATAAATGTAATTTTATCTTAATGCCCAGAATCGCTTTCAATACAAGTACTACTTTTATTTGCAATATGTTAATAAACGTTTATTTTATGACTAATCGGTATTTGAAATTATGTCAAATCGCAGAATGGAATGAAGTAGTTTGTCTACTCCTCGAAGGACAATTATTAGAAATTAAGAAGGTTTGGAAGAATAAAGTAGAGGGCTAATTTTTTATTTGAATGGTACTTCATAGTAGAAACCTGCATAAACTTGATCGAGATAAATATATAAATACTAGGTTTCAGATTAAAACGAGAAGAAATCTACTAAAATTACATAACTTAAATATTGAAATTTCAGATTCCAAACGAATGAAATCGAGAAGAAAGACAGACGTTAGGTTAGAATCATTTCTGGAGTTAAGACAGTTAAAAAAATATTCGTTTCCAGTATATACCCAGTTGATCAGTGTTATACTTCTAAAATAAGTAAATCTAATATAAAAAAATAATAACGAAAAATAAAATGATTCTATTTGTCATACCGCAGAATACTCAGAGCAGAATATTAATCCATTGAAGAAATTACAAACAGGACATTGTAATTTGTCGTCTAATAATTATTAACAGTTTATCTCTACTTTCTCATTGATTTTAGAACCCAAAATTTTTATTTTCTTTTATTGAATCAAAATGCATTGCTTCCAAAATAACCATGAAAGTTCGACTTCATACTATTTGATATCAGCAACAATTTAATTTAAAATGTGTATTATCCAAATTAAAGAAATCCAGATTTTTTCCCTCACTTAGGCGTTTGTGACATCCAATCTAAATCATAAATTGATAATTTTTGAAAGTTTTAATCTCTGACTGACATCAAGGTGTTATTTAATGCTGTAAACTGTCACTTTAGTGAAATAAATGTTGAATTCATTGAAAGAATAGCTTTTAAAACTGATGGATCTTCGGATTGCGTACCAAGCCATTAAAAACCTAGAACTAATTCTCTTGAAAAAAGGTCCGAATGCTGCGCTCTGTCTTATTTCCGCTCAAAATATAATTCATTCTATTTTACCATCAAGACTTGTTCATAGTTCGAGATTGGTAGCAATGGGGCATTTAATTGGTAGCTGTCAGCTCAATTTCTAGCAAACTGTATCATATTGTGAGAAATGTGGAAGAAACTGCTAAAAAAACTTTTTTTTTTTTGCAATGGGAAAGTATTGTACTTTAAAATTGGACCGAAAGGTTTTTATAATATTCTATAACCCTCTAATAGTAGTAGCAATTTATCTGAAAATGCACAGGGCACAATTTTTTGCGTTTTACGAATTACAATTTGACTGTATTTATCGGAAGACTGCTGCCATCACCCATTAGACCCTGTTGTGTCAATGAGCCTTGCGCGATAGGAAAGGTATTCTGGCATTATTTATATAATATAACAAAGCTTTCATAAATCTGATACTTTGGGAATCGGAAAATACCTTCTATGTTTTATATGATGCCCAAAGAGGAAGTAGTAAAGTGAGCAAAAGTTCTAAAATACAGAAAAAAAGTAAGCATTCATGGATTTCTTTTTCGAGGGTTCAAAAATTTGAAAAAAAAAATCTTTTCATTCAGTTCACAGTTGTTAAATATGGAAAGACTTAGCAAAGATTCCTGAAGCTCTAAATAAATTCCTTAAATGAAAAAACTTTAATCTATATGATTGAAATAAAACGTGAGTTCAAAGCTGTCTAAGGTATTGAATAAAGAATCAATATGCATACTATTAATAATTGCAGCTTATTTACGAAATATGACTTTAATTTACGTGTTTATTTTAAGTCCTTATTGAGTTCACGAATTCCTAGATTCACTGAATTTTTATATCAAATAATTCAATTATTAAGTTTGCCAAATATAAATCCATTAAAATTTTATGCGTCATAATCTAATTTTTAATAAAAACATCCCCCCCCCCCAAAACCCCCCTAGAATTTCAAGCCCTCTTGGAACACCTTTAAATCTGTTAGGTTTCAATGATTTTCTTTCATCTATACAAAAGATAGGTGGTTGAAACACTTATATAAATAAAAAAAATGAGAAACACGGAGAATTTCGAATTTTAATATTGAAATATCAAATTAAAAGGAATTCAATTCTCTATTTACGCTGTAAAGAAGCGGAAACTCCTTCACAACCTGCATGAAGTGGGAAAAATGTATTTCTTTGCTAATAAAAAATCTTAATAAGATACTAAAAATAAGCTTCAATTTAAAAGGGCATATCTAACTTAACCCTGAGAAAGTAGTTCACAAATTTCTTCAAAGGTACTGCTAAATTGTCTTCTATCATCTATATTTCTAAATTGTCTTCTATAGACAAATAATGACTAATTCGCACATGAAAAGTCCTTACCAATCGCAATCTACACTCCCACACACAGAAAAAAAATCTTCCACACAAAAAATCTCTATACTCTATCAGCACAACTCACCAATAACCCTTTCATACACTTCCATATTTTTTATATTGCGAGCCACCAACTAATACAGTTTATTCATTACCCACATAAAAGATGATATCCGCAATACCAAGAATACACGCATTCATTAACCATTCCTCCACAATTCCATCGGTAAATGCATTCATTACTCATTCCTCCACAATTCCATCCCTACACGCATTCATTACCCATTCCTCCACAGTTCCATCC
>JAPMOQ010033651.1:0-18905 GCA_026543055.1 Argiope trifasciata
ATTTATTATTAGTTGATTAGTTAATTAATAAGGGACATAGATAGTTTCAATTTATTTTTTATTTAATTTTTATTCATACAGGAAATGGGTTTTAATTATTTAAAACCCATTTCCTCAGTTTCCATTATTTTAATTTATGTACATATAGTATGTATATATATATATATATATATATATAAAATTACTAATGCAAGTTTTCAGTATGATTAATTAATGCACGCAATGCAAAATATCAAATTTAAAGATTCACAGTTTTCTCAAATCAGAATGAGATTTTTATTCGCTGTTTTAAAATATTGCTGTGGCTCCTCACAACATTTTTACATCCAGCGTTTTTCTTACTTTTATAAAATGGGTTTCTTTTCAAGAATATGATATTTATTATTCGAGAAAGCATGTTCCGAAGGACGAAATGTTTTGTACCAGTGAAAGGCTTAAGATATGACTATTTGGTGAGTTTATGTCCGAAATATTGTTGTTTTATATCCTTCACACGTTGTGCCGGAATCTCAGATAGTTGCAAAGCTAAGCGCATGAGGTCTTTTTCCCGGAAAGAAAGTTGGTTGTACGATAAATATATGCCCATAGATCTAGCGACAGAAGGCCAAAACATAAAGCGATTACTGAGATAAACAGCTTCCATTTACCACTCCCACTTTCCCACCAAATGTACGCCTGAAATGTTTTGATACAGATGTCGCGTTGTGTATTACAGAATACCAAGAATATTTCACACAAAAAAATTGGGAAAAGAACCTGTTAATATTTAATAAAAAGATTCTGACAATGTTTTACAAAAGTCGAAAAATATTTAATAATGTAAAGTGCGCTAAATTATCAAGTATTGTAATTATATAATAGTGATTTAAGATATGTGCTGATTCGAAGTGAACAGTGGACTATGCTTTTTGCTTAACCTTTTTTTATTTACAACTATATACACACTCTTTTTGCGGGGACTAGTTCATGTAATTCAGTACATATCCAAAAAAGGAAGAGTCACTTTCGATTTTATTCCTAATACGGAAATTAAAACAAGAAGATACCATACACTGATAATCCAAATAATATCTGGACATGGGAGATTTCCTGCCTATTTCCAAAGATTTGGAAGAATGCAGGAAAATAAACGCATTTGTGGAGAAATGAGTACGGTTTACCACTATTTAACAGAATGTATGGAGGTCTCAGAGTGAAGGAAAAACCTGAAGATTGTCAATAAGGATTTGAGTACGGTACCGATGGTACCAGGTCATCTCAAAACCCTGAAGGGCATGATGTTAAAGATGGACAGTTTCATTCCAACTGTTTGAGATTGTGCAGGTGGGGAGAAAGACGGCTATTCACTGCCCCGAAAGGAATGTTCGTTTGACTGATCGGTTAATGTAAGGTTGGACGATACTTATTCAGCAGTCGACCCCAACACATCCTGTCGATACTGATACATTCAATAGTGGTGGGGTGGTCGGCTGTATACAAGAAGTCCAAATAATGCATGGATGATTGCAGTATTTCGTTGCAGTAGGTTTTGTTAAGCCTTATAAACTGAAGCTGTTTTACAACTCATAAGGGTGGTTGTTAGGTCTATGCTAGTCAGCGTTCTAATGGACCCCTGAAAAGCTTGAATGTAGGCAAGAAAAATGATTGCCGTTATTTTAAAATTGTCAAGTTTAGCGGTAAGCTGCATTCTCGTGAACAACATCTGACTATTTTCGATATGAATATTTTGAAAAGAGTTGTCCTTTTCTATTCATAAAATATTAGAAACATCTGTGATGCCAAAATATACCGTGATAAATGAGCTTTGAAAAGTGGAAAAAAGGGGATTCTTTTGGTTCAAATGGTTAAAGAAATTGAAAATTTCATGTCATTTAACGTATGAACTCCAATATGCAAACATTTAATAGAAATATAGCTTTTTTTTCCCTTTAAAAATAATATCTATCATAAGATTATCTAACCCATATGCCACAATTATTACCCCTGTGCCACAACTATTATCTAATTCTTAAGCAGAAAAAAAACTATATTTCGGTTAAATGTTTACATATTGGAACTCAAACGCCATGATGAAAATTTCAATTTATCACATCTTAAAGCGGTAAGACAACTATAGAATAATTTTAAATGAAAAAATACTTATTCTCTAGTTTAAGAACTGGAGAACATTTAAAAAAAAATAGTATTCTGTATTTCAACAACAAATATGCATTACATTTTAATTTATGAGGTTTCACGAAGCCAGCATCCTGCACTAAGAGGTAGCGCACCTTCCCTCTGATTTGTGCATTCCGGGTTCGAGTCCTGGTTCGGACATGGTTGTTCTTCCCCTCTGTTCTATGTGTGAGGTGTGTGAAAGAGCCCCTCCCCTCCTTGTAAAAAGGAATTGAGCAAGCTAGTGTATGTGTGTTGGTTTTCTTCAGGTGAGTTAGAAGTCAGATTTCTGCCCTCGGTTTCTCAGGGGTCTTTACCCATAGAAAGTACTGCACCCTCTTTCTGTGATAACATAGGTACATCATTATTATCAAGGTTTTCGTAAAAAATTCAAACAAAAATTGAATTTTCAGAATTAAGAATGTAAAATAGTACTATAATGTGTGTAAGTGCAGACTTAAAAAGTGCTATGTCTTGGAAAGAAAATTCCAACAATTTTACAAAGAAAACTATTCGCGCATTAAGAATATAAGATAAAAAAATCTCAGGATTTTTTAACATCATCCCCTGTTTTAAAACGCAAAACTGAATTAAATTAACTTTGAAATATACGACAGAAAACACCATCCGAATGGAATGGCACATTTCAGAGATCTTTAACCCTCCAGCTGCTTATCTGGCGATATTGCATGCAGCGGTTTTCAGTTTAGTTTTAGTTTAGGTTAGTTATATTAACGCCCTGTTGTAAAGCAACGCAAGGGCTGTTTTGGGAAGGGCCTCGTCATTTTAAACAGTGGTCAGATGACGAGGACGACACCTAAACTGACACAACTCTCTCCAAATCACACCACACCCACGGGAGGACACTTGGACCGACAGATTTAATGTGCAAGAGACCCCTAACACGACGGTTCTTCGGTGGAATCGAGTCTCGAACCTGAAACCCTCTGGTTCCGAAGCCCAGACCTTACCACCAGGCCACCACGGCCCCTTCAGAGGTTTTCAAAATTTAGAGGATTTATTTTTATGATTACAGCTTTTAATCATATCTTACTATTGCGTAACATATAGTACCAATTCACTTTATTTGAAAAAAATCTGGACTTATTTGCAAACATCACACTTAAATAGAGATTTTAAAGAGTTATGCAGTTTAAATTTTTCACATTGTGAAGCGTTAAGACAACTATAGAGTTTAGAACTTGTCATTAAATTTTTGGCTGAAGAATGTAATATTTTATGAATGCTGATTCATTTAACATGGTAATCCCGTAACTAGAACTTACATACCACTCTGCAAAAGCATGTAAAATATTGGATACTTATAAAAGGCTCATAAATCCGTGCTCCTAGATTTTAAAACTGTGTTAGTGGGGATGGTGAGAATGTTGAACATCTATTTTGAAACGAGAGGCTTGAATTTACCTTTCGCATTACACAAGACCAAGAATTTAAACGCGTTACTGTACTGCCATTTGGGTAACATCTCATTCGTTTGTGTAGTACTTCCGGCCATGCATTCATGTTTCTCACTGACTTGAATTTGTAGGGGGTTTTTTGTATTTCCTAACAATTTGAACATATAATTTTAATTACCCAATATAATGTGTATTTTTTATTTTAAATTTTCATTAGTGGAAGCAATTATAAAATAAACCCAAAGAAACAATACATTTGCAACAGAGTCTATTGCTTTAAGAATCTGTTTTAAAAGTATGTTTTTTTTTATTCCTAATATTAGTTCACACTCTCCATGCATATATATATATATATATATATATATAAGTAAATTATTAATATAGACAAAGTAAAAAGGATTACAATAGAATCAAAATTGCAACAAATAGAAAAAGAATTCAGCAAAGGGTCACCCTCAGGCAAGGATTAAAAAAAAGGATTTTTTTCTGTGAGGAATCGGACGATGTCCAACAGTATTGACCCCTCGTGACTCGAAAATTAAGGCCAAACAGATACATCAAAATAACAACAAAGACAAAAAACAAAACAACATTAAAATTATCATCACATAAAGCAAGAATAAATACAAAAACATATAAAATAAACCTACATAAGAATATCCAATCAATAATTAAAAATATTCAACCCAATTATGAAAAAACAAAAAGGAAAGAACATACCTCAACAAGCGAAGAAATTTTAACTAATCTATCCTATACGCTATTCGATTTGAATACTGTGAAAAAATAACAAATGGAGAATTAATTATTCAAATTTTTCCAGAAATTTCTATTTGGTTATCAGAGTGGCTAAATCCAATTCCAAGTCACCAAACGGTCGTCCAGTTTGTCATCAAGCTCTGAGATAACTGACGTGACACGAGATCATAAATAAAGTTGGATGATATAAAATATATATAAATCTATTAAATAATTATAAATAATCTATTAAACAAGTAATACAGAAAAAAATTATTTAAATTCATACTTATTGTCTTACATTATTTAATGTAAGACAATAATTATGAATTTAATTAATTTTTTTTCTGTATTACTTGTTTAACAGATTATTTTATCCATTACCGATGACATTATGGTAAAATGGAATTCATAATCTATTCCTAGTTAAGCTACTTTTTTGTATTCCTAAAACCGAATTCAACTCTAATATGAATTTTTATATTATTTTTTCATTTACAAAGTAACAATAATCAAACAATAATTACCTAATACATTTTCTAGATTATTTGTACTACTTGCATTCTCCATTCTTTATAATTTGTGTATAAGTAAATAATAATAATCGTAATTATCTGTTTGATCATGATATTTTACTAAATGCAATACTTGAAATATATTTTAAGTTTAAATATTAGTCATTTTGAAATAGTTATTCCTATTAATCAAAGCGGTAGACAGAATAAAATGTACGTCTCATCAAATAACAGAATTTAAAAGCTGCAATATTTCGCTCCGAAATCTTTCTTTCCGAAATATATACGATATGAAATATTTTAAAAGTCAGTTTATTCAAGAGATACATTTTTCTAAAATAAAAAATATTCTCTCAGGCAACTTGAGCTGTCACTTTCTCACTTTAATCCATATTTCGGCAAAGAATTTTCGAAAAGTAAACAATGAACGGTGTGTCCTCAGTCTGACACTAAGCACAATTGATCCACATAGTAAGTACGTGACACTCAGTGAAAATTATTATTTCATAAAATGCTTAAAAGAAAACATTCTTTTGGGACGATGTTCGCCGAAAGCAAAATTTCCTTTTGGTTGTGATATTTTGCGAAGACTACAATAAAAGTTGGTTAATATTTTTATAAATAGTAAACAATTATTTTGTTTGCAGAGTTTTATTTTTTCAGGTTATCATTCTTGATTATTTGGTTAAAGGTTAAGTTGCTATTGCTTTTATACAAAAAAAGAAAAAAGAAGACTACTCCTTGTTTAATAATAAAAGCATGGGAATGTACTACTGCATGTATATTTCATATGTTGAAATCTGATAATAAATTATTAAACTGATAATATACTGATAATAAATTATTAAACTGATAATGTTCTGATAATAAATTATTAAACTGATAATGTTCTGATAATAAAGTATTAAACTGATAATGTTCTGATAGTAAGTTATTAAGTTCATAATGTTCTGATAGTAAGTTATTAAGCTGATAATGCTCTGATAATAAAGTATTAAGCTGATAATGTTCTGATAATAAATTATTAAGCTGATAATAAAGTATTAAACTGATAATAAATTATTAAACGGGTAAGTTTCATTGATGTTAAATTGGCTATAAGATGCACATTTATTTAAATTAAAATTAAAATTTATAATTTTGAACTATGCATTATATTATTTTTTATTTTAATGATTGAATGATTTTAAGGATTCAATTAATTTTCTGAAAAGCTTAATTTAGTATTATATGGCATATCACATATCTTGAAGATAAATGCAGTACATTCTTTTTAGATATTTTTTCCTTTTATAATAAAAAAGATTGCCTAGTTCCATACTAAAATCTAATTCTAAAAGTCTTTACAGATTTCAAAGAAAATAACCATACCATTGTTTAACATAAAGAATATAGTAAATACAGTCGCCACTTATAATGATTTAAAATAAATGTTTATTTCTTCTATCGTTCAAAGCTATGCGTGTTTGGTCTGTTAGTATTTGTGTTGATTTTCTATTGTAAATTATTCAGAATATTTTTTATAAGGTTATAATCTGGTTTTCTAGTTATTTGCTTATTGGAGATTATTCGTATTTAGGAGCTCCCTCTACCATTAGATATTTTAGCTTGCTGTTCTATGTTCTACCGCAAAAGTTGTTTATCGTGAATATAGCTTGCTGTTCTATGTTCT
Organism: Argiope trifasciata; assembly: GCA_026543055.1. Taxonomy (NCBI): domain Eukaryota; kingdom Metazoa; phylum Arthropoda; class Arachnida; order Araneae; family Araneidae; genus Argiope; species Argiope trifasciata. The sequence continues at coordinate 6,498 of JAPMOQ010033651.1, forward strand.
GCCGCAAAAGTTGTTTATCGTGAATATAACTTGCTGTTCTGTGTTCTACAGCAAAAGTTGTTTATCGTGAATATAGCTTGCTGTTCTATGTTCTGCCGCAAAAGTTGTTTATCGTGAATTTAGCTTGCTGTTCTGTGTTCTGCCGCAAAAGTAGTTTATCGTGAATTTAGCTTGTGGTTCTGTGTTCTGTCGCAAAAGTTGTTTATCGCGAATTTAACTTGCTGTTCTGTGTTCTGCCTCAAAAGTCGTTTATCGTGAATTTAGCTTGCTGTTCATGTTCTGTCGAAAAAGTTGTTTATTTTAAATACTTCGATCACCCTTAGAAGTTTTTAGGGGAATGCATGTAACAGCTTGAGCGACAAAATTTTTCTTCTCTGTGGGTGGATTTTATGATTTAGTGAAAGAAGTTAGTTAAGAAATCCCCGGATAAAGGAGCAAATAAGCAGTTCTTACGAAAGTATATAATAAGAATTGCTCATTTTTCACCTCAAGCCCAACTGTACAATTGCTTGACTGTTCACCCAACTGTACACCTCATGCCCACATTACAATTCAAGTCATTTTGTACTGCCAAAATTCGATTAAGTTAAGATGGGTCAAAGCATACGTGGACCATAGAGGAAACGACATTACATACTCCTTAGCCAAACATACCATTTCAACAGGAACTGTAAAATACTCAGGTCTTAGAAGTCATCTTTAGAGCCATCTAAATAAATTGAGTCAACTGCTATGGCAAGAAGTATGGGGCAATGGTTCCAATGGCCGAAACATCCATCAAATCCTCTCCAGAGTCTCCTTTAAACCATCGTCTTGTAGGTGGCTTGAAATTATCCTTGCGACCATCCATGGCTCTTTCCCTTCATATTTCAAGCGATTCAGTATCAAAGGATCGGATCAATGTGGCTGCTGTGATCCCCTTCACTATACCATTAGCCCCCCTATCATTAAATCTTTTCATCTCAAAATACCCACCTATGACCTAGAAGACATCTGGTGGCCCAACGTTATGGGATGCAAGATAGCTAAGGTCAAAAAGAGGTCTTATGTGGTTCCTACAAGAGGACTAGAAATTGTACTTTTAAGACTCAAGACCAGTATAAAATTTCATCTTCTATTTCAACCAAACTCTTCTCCAGAATACATTAACTTCAATAGATTTCATGTACTCATACTTCCCATAGAACACTCCCTTCATCATAATACTTCTTCTGTGCTCCGTATATGTAAACAAATATTTTCTCTATAAATATCCAATCCAACCGACATAGTATCCTATAGATTCCAAATTCGGGGATATTCTGTGGAGAGTTTGAGTTTGAAATTTATGGCACAAGGGCCAGCTTTGGCCATACTGCGCCTATTCTGTGGCGAAAGAAAGCAAATATTGAGGTACATCTACTCCATTTATGAAGCATGCCTCTTGCGGAAGAGATTGGGTAGCAACCGGTAAGAACTATTTAATTCCAGCATTGAGTTTCGAAATACTGTCGTCTGCAAATTTGTAATACCAATATTAATAAATATATGTACCTTTTAATTATTTTATTTAATAGTTCTGCATTCAAACGAGTCCTGCATTTTCTCATCCGTCTTATAAAGCAATTTGTTTTCCGATTGTTGCCACCATTAGTATATCCCTACTACTCTACTTATAAATTCGTCTTGCAAATATTATGAAAACGAATTATACCTATCTAACCAATCTGAATTTAATGCTTAATATACTTTCAATTCATGGCTCAGTTTCAAAAAAAAAATTCTCATCTACGCTTTAAACCAAATCAGAACATTTCTTTACCCTTTTCAACAAAAATCCTCGACGGTTTCCAGATAAAGTGTAGTTTGCATCTCTACAGATGCGCTGAATGCATTATCTCATGAGATTTGGGATTCCTAATTTGGTTTTCCTTTTAAATGTGATTGAATAAAGAACTCTCAACTTGAAAAAAGTTTCAGAATTGGGGTATTTATAAAATGAGATGAATTTACTTTCCAAATTGAATTATACTCTTTTGCAATAAATAAGTTTAAACAGACTGAAAGTTTTATTAGGAAACTCGTTTTTTTTAAACGATTCTTAGGGATAAGGGAAATTCATTTCGGTTATTTATTTCGATTAATTCCATCTCAATGTAGATCTTTAGTCCAATTTTGGGTTGTTATCCACCAAAGGGTATCTAGATTATATTTTTGCTTCCCTTTCAATTTATTTCTCCTTCTGAGGAAGCCTTAGCAAAAGAAGTTGCTTTCCAAACAATTATGCGAATAACATTTTACTAGATATAATTGATTCCATGCTGTGGGAAGGAATAGAAATTGAATTGAATCCTTAATTCTAAGTATTTTCCTTCGATATAGATTACGGGAAATATTTATAAAAAGCAGTCATTTTTTAAATTAAATTTCCACACTCAGATTTTAGGGATTGCAGAAACATCTCGTTAAAAGGGCCAAACCTTTTATGACTTATGCAGAATGACAACTTAAACGCAAAGGGAATTTATGAGGAAAAAAAAACCCTTCGAAATACAGGGTGTTTATTTTTTAAACTGACGGTACTCAGGGATCTCTGTAACTACCAAGCTACCAAACAAAGTACCAAAGCCACCAAATTTTGTACGGGGACTAATAAGGTATCCGACTACTTCAAAAACACCAGTAATCTACCACATTGATGATTTTTTTATTGTTATTCTTGTAGTTCAGACTTTCTCCAAAAGAGCTTATCTTTTCTAGGAAAAGGATAGCCCGACCATCATCCAAGGGAATTTTAAGCTCAACATATTTTTCAGTTAAAATTTGTCTTCCACTTCATTTTCTGAAAACTTTAATTTTCATAAAAAGTCTCCACCGTTAATACGATACCTCAAAAACTAATAGCGGTATTTACATAAAAATTCCAGCATGTGTTTTAAATAATATGGGCAATGAAATGAACCAAACATTTTAGTGTTGGTGAAATGCTTTTTCATTATTTGGTGTTTTTAGAAAAATTAAGCAGTGAATTTAGGGGAAAAAATGCATATATACGTATATTTTTCCCAAAAATTTCTTTGCATCTCATAATTGCATCTCATTGCATCTCATCTCATTTTATTCATCGTTATATTCTATAACATGTGCACAAAGAAAAATAGGATTGCTGTATGACAACGTTGTGTAGAGCGTTAACAGTTTTGGTTCAATTTCATTAAATGTACTACGCATTTTCTTCTGTCTTATTTGTCTCTCTCTCTCTCTCTCTCTCTCTCTCTCTCTATATATATATATATATATATTTTAGTCCTTTGTATTATAATTGACAATCCCATAGTTTTAAATAGTTTTTAAAGAATCCAGTTTTTCAAAATTTTTCCTTCGAACGTAGTCAGATACCTTAAAGTCATAGGGAAAATATATTCGTGGAAAAAAACAATTAGTTCCAAAAGTTGCCGATAGGGGAGCATGCGGACCTGCAAATCTCTTGATGAAATAAAAAGCGAGGTAGAAAATGTCTTGTAAAGAGCTTGGCTTTCTCAAAATGAAGGTAGCAGATCTTTCTTTATATCATTATTTCGTAAATTCAGTATAATATTTATTAGTCTCACCATCATATTTTGAAGTCTTGCTATATTCCGAGATGTAGCATTTTAATCAAATCACACACTCGCTCCACCCCACAAACATGGTATGATTAAGGTATTAGACTACGTTCGAAGGAAAAAATTTGAAAAATTGTATTTTTTTAAAAAACTGTTTAAAACTACTGTTTTTAGATGTATTGTCAATTATAAATACTATAAATACAACAAAACTATTTGAAAATGTAATATATTTTGCGAAATGGTAATTTGTAGTAAATGTTAATGAAATTTGTCCAAAACTTTTAACACTCTACAGAAAATGGCAATGCAGTAATTCTATTTTTCTTTGTACGCAAGTTATAGAATGTAGAGATGAATGAAATGAACAAAAATCTAAGAAAAATGTTGAGAGGCAAAGTAGTACGTATATATGCAAAAATATACGTATATATGCAATTTTTCTCCATAAATTTACTGCTTACTTGTTCTAAAAACACCTATAAATGAAAAAAGTGTGTGACCAACACTAAAACATTGGTTCAGTTCATATTTAAAACACGTGCTGAAATTTTTATGTAAATACCGCTATTAGTTTTAGAGATATCATGTATCTTCCTGTTCGTGTACCAGTGATAAACAATGATTAGCAGATGGTGCTACAAATTAGGCCTCTAAACATCATCCAATTTACTGATCTTATAATGAAGCAGTGCCCCAGAAACTTTTAAATGAAGCAGAGAGGGATTTTAGTAATGAGAATAATTGTACAGATGAGTGATTCGACGAAAGTAGGTATCCAACATATTCTGATATGTTTGTTCAAACATCATTCATTTTTCTGATAATGATGTTTTTTGAAAAAAATTATTAAATATATTAATATACCAAGAAAATATATACAGAATTTATGGGTAGATTTTTATTCTAAGTCTCAACTTATATGTTCAAAAATGCCCTCGAAAACCGTGCTATGAAAGTCATACAATCAGCCCGAAAAAAAAGAAATAATTTTGACACTTGTCAATTTCTTTATTTTTCATATAATTTTTGAATTTTACATTATATTGTTTTCTATATGCCTTACTATATATTGAAAAAAAATATGATTTAAAAAGTAATATGAAAGTATGATTTAAAAGTAATATGTTTTTTCAAGAATATTATTTGTTGTAACCTGTAATTTGAGAAGAAAGTGCATATTCTAGCGCATTTACTATTTTAAATCATAATATATTTTTAAAACATCTAAAATATATCTGTATATCAAGAAAAATATCTGCAAAATTTATTAGCAATTTTCCATGTATTTATCAGTAAATTTATTTTGTGTGTAAATGAAATACGATCTCGTAAACCTCACCTCTCCAGTTATGTCCTAAAGTTTCATCACCTTAGTTAAGGATTAAAACTTATGAGACGCAGTACGTTTAAATTTCTCCATAAGGTTATTTAATAAATAATTGCGCTATAAACTAATCATCTATAGAAAATGTGTTAGTTATGTCCTGATATAGGATGCTTAACCAGAGATACAATAGCACTGATATCAGACAGCTGTTTCAAATTAGCTGAAATGCGCATAAAACCCGATTTTGCATTTATGATTGAACTATATTTTAGCGTATACGTACATACACATTAATATACTTTTCTATCCATACTTACGCATAATAGAATGTTGTAGATAAACAGGGATGTAGTGATGAATATTATAATTATCCAACGCAAAAAGACTTCTATTACATGAAAATTGCAAGAATCTAACAATGCATTATTTGCTTAACAAAGCATATTACATAGTAATTGTTTTTTAATGATTCATTTTAATCATTATGAATCATCACCCTTGCCATCATCTGCTAATGAATTCCTTCGCAACGAGCATTCAATTATAAACTATTGTTTAAATCTCATAAATTATAACATAATGCAAACATAAAATTCACCCTTAACATGGAAAATTCAATTAGGTGATCTATTCACATATTTTGATTTACATCTTCGTATATAAAGATGAAACTGAATCGAGGATCGAATTGCTGAATTTTAAATTTTAAACCTGCAATTCAATGAACGCATTAAGTAGTTTAAAATGTAAAAATCATGTATAAACACTTCAATATTCCATATGCCCTGTTATTACTACAGACATAAAAATAATAATAAATATTTACAAATAAGATGAATTGTCTAATTAGGCAGTTAATTAAAATCTTCAAGGAGTTATGCCGTCAGCAGTATCGACAGATTTTTGTGTCTGACTACTATCATTAAAATAAATCGTCCATAAAACTGGAAAAATCACCGAACTGACAACCTTTTAGAGGCGGATGGTCCCCAGCTACAATGTGGTCAGTTTCTGACTTTTCGGCATATAACACCCTGTTAAATCCCCAGGGGTTAATGGTAAAGTAACAACATTTTACAAAGAAAATGAAACTTTAAAAAAAACATATGAATTAGTATAATTTATTTCCGAAATTAGAGCAATTTCATTCATAATAACTCGTGTATGGCTCATTGATTAGCTCAGAGCTCAGCTATCTGTAATATAAATCGTTCATATAATTAGAAAAAACACCGATTTGAAAACCTTTTTTGAGGCGGTTGGTCCCCAGCTATAGTGTGGTAAATCTCTGACTTTTCGGCATGCCACATCCTGTTAATTAGTTTTGTTAGTTTAGTTTAGTTATATTAACGTCCCGTTTTAAAGCAACACGAGGGCTATTTTCGGACGGACCTCGTCATTTTGAACGAAGGTCAGATGACGAGGACGACACCTGAAGTGGCACCCCCTCTCCACACCACACCTCACCAGCGGGAGGACGTTTGGCCTGACAGATTTAATGTGCAAGAGACCCCCTCACAAGAAGGATCTTTGGTGGAATCAAGTCTCGAACTGAAACCCTCCGGTTCCGAAGCCGAGACCTTACCAGCTGGCCACCACGGCATCGTAACATCCTGTTATATCCCCAGGGGTTAATAGTAAAGTAACATGATTTTACAAAGAAAGTGAAACTTTTTTAAAAGAAAGAAATGAATTAGTATGATTTATTTCCTGATTTAATGCGATTTCATTCATAATAAATTTGATTATATGATATGGATAAGCTCAAAAGAATACGAATATTTTGATGTTTTTATTAGTTTTTAACCTACAGGAATTACCATTCAAGATTCTGGATATTTTCATTTAATAGTAAGAAATCTGAAAGAATAACTTATCAGATTTTGTTAACATTCCTAACGTATGTAGATGCATAAGATTTCTAAAAATACTTAAAAACGCAAAATAATATATTTTCAGCATGCAATTCCCTATAAAACGAAAGCGCCTATCTAAATTAATTTTGTTAACATTATAATTGGCCTACAAGGATTGCACCTAACGTTTATTAATAACAATATGTGTTTCCAAAATTAGCGACTTTTCAATTTTGGCTTAACTTGATTTCAATATTCAAGAAAGTTGATCAAATTATATTAAGACATCAAATTTTGCCTAAATCTTGTTGAAGGAAAATTATTAGTTTACCGTGTCATTTTTTCTCGATTTAAAATTATTAGTAATTACATTCTAGAAAAAAAGCAACAACTTTAATCTACAGTCATGAAAATAATTATAACAGCAATTTGTAGGTGCAGATATAAATCAAACTAATATTTTCAACAAATTTTCATTTGTTAAATTGTGTGGTTTTGTCACATAATATTATGAAGTACTTGACGTTTTTATTTAAGCCCATAAAAAAATCATAAATGTGATTATTTGAAATAATTTTTGAGTAAAAGTTTTAATACTAGCGGATTTTGGATCTTGACACAAATTTCAGTTTTTGATAGTAACAGGGAATTTTGGGTCTTATATTGTTTTTGAGAGTAGGTCGGATTTCAAAAAGAAATACCGTGACTTATATTTGTCCAGAAAGTCATATTTGTAGTAGGTCTCAATGTTTATTATTGATTACCTCTATGAAATTAAATTATTCGTAGGATTTACAAAGAAAAAGAAAATTATATTCTTAAAAAAACACAAATGAATAATTAAAGGCACCACGAATAAATCAATTAGAAGAACAATAAATGAAAAACTTCTCAGGATAACAAAATTTAATTCTTTTTATTTTCGTCTGAAAAGCATCTGAGTTAGCTAATATTTAAATTTCTATAAATGTTGTAATAACGGTTTTCATACATGTGAAAGAAACGATGTCTGCGAATTAAATTCTAAAGCTTCTTATTTTGCTTTTTCATGATATCCGGAATAGCTATGATTTTGTTATTACAACATGTATTCATTTCTCGCTAAAAGCCTCATGTTGCTGTAAATAGATCTGTGTATGGTTAAGAATATAATTATTACCTATTGATTTTCCTACTCGTGAAAAGTTATATTCTTTAAAATCACAAAGAACAATTGAAAGAATTGCGAATAAATCAATTAGAATAGGAATGGATAAAAACTACTCAGGACAACAAATTTAATTCTTTTTATTTTCGTTTGAAAATGTTCTGAATTAACAAATGTTTAAATATCTATAAATGATCTGTAAACAGTTCTCATACGTGCTAAAGAAACGATATCTGCGAATCACATTCTAAGCTTCTCTTTGTTGTTTTTTTTCATGATATCCACAATAGTTGCGATTTATTTTGTTTTTGTAACATATATTCATTTCTAGCAAAAAGCCTCATGTTTCTGTAAACAGATCTGTGTTTGTTTAAGCATGTTATTATTGCTATTGATTTTCCTACTGTGGAGAGGGAGATAATATTACAGAAATATGACTGGTATTCGTAAGAGTAACAAAACAACTTCGGAATAACAAATCAATGAATGATTAGAGAACAAATAGCAAATATAAGATTCAAGCTGGCACCCGGCGCGTTGCTGCTATATAAGAAAAAATAATATTAAATTAAATCAATCAATAATTTGGCGATGTTTTATCGAAATGGGATGAACGGTACGTCAGTATATAAAATACGAACAAACAAATATTCATTTTTATGTAGTAGATTTGTGCATTCAATTAGAATGGTGAAACTTGGTGTTCTTTCAAAATGGTAATGAAAGAAACTATTCATTGTATCTTGTAACTCTTTTCATATTCGTTCAGAATTCTCAAATTTAATTTTAGAAAAAATGGGATTAAAATATTTTCTTTTAAAATGGATTAAACATAGAAAACATATTTATACGATAAAATCGTTAATATAGTTGAAAAGATAATTTTTGAAAGTTAAGATGGTATAAGATTATTTGTACAACAATATTTTTGTAGCTACTGCAAAAAACGCTAAAATTATTTAAAATTTTAAAACTCCACCGTTGGCCTCATCAAAACTTTCTTATCTCTTATTATTACTATTATTATTATGAAGACAAATAATAACTTAAAAAATAATAATTTTCTAATAATTTTTTATAGACAATATAAAACATCTTATTAATTAATGTGAGTAATAATGAAATAAACAGAAGATTAGGGCAATGAAAAAGAAAAAAAATTCTTATGTATTTTCCTAAAAAAATATACACTTTATTTACGTTTTAAATACAATCATCAAAATTTAATTTATTCCCATTCGGTGTAATACTTTTATGTACTAAAATTTTTAATAAAATGCAAAGAAAAGATTTATGCGAAAAATTAAAATTAATATTTACTTTTCCTGCATAAATATCGCGTAAGCAAATAGAAAATGTTTCAATATAAAAAAAGAAGCATTGAAGGATGGAATTAAAGAATATAATTAATTAATTTTCAAAATAATAAAGAGTGTTTGATAAAGTTTATATACATTGGAATATTAAGAGAGAGAAAAATAAGTGTAAGAATTATTTTCGTTAGATAAAATCTTCTTAGACGACATAAAATTATTTTTTTATTCAATTACATTTGACACAGGAGAAATTCTCATGTTTGTACAATGAAAACATATTTTCATAAATAATTTAAAATAAAAAATTAAAACCATCTTTCATTAAAAATGGTATACATGAATCAGAATTTTTTTTTTTATTTACTGAAATACAAAATAAATGAGTATTTATAAAAGGACATCCTACAATAAATATATTCCTCGTATACCTTTTTATTCATACACAGAATAAATTCCTGTCACCAATATTTTGCATAACAAATCACTTCAGATTCGTAAAAATATTTTTTTAAAGAAAAAAATGCAAAAGATTATTTATTTAAATATAAAATCAAAGAGGCCAATTCATTTATTTCGGATGAATTCAACGAAAAAAAAAAGTCCTCAAAGATCTGAAAAATATGCTTTTAACAAAAAAGGGGGTCATTAATTTAAACGATTCAAATCAAACTTATTTTTATATCCTAGTATTTATCAACTCGCTGAATGGTTTCTTCGTTTAAACATATATTAAGTGGATTTGTAAATATTTAATATAACATGTTTAGTTGAAATAATTTTAATTTATTAAGTGTGGATAAAAATTTTGTGATTGAAGATGTGACACAAATAAATTATGGTTCTTCAAAAGTCAGCCGTAATTTAGAATATAATTAATAATAAATGTATTTTTAAAGTTTTGTTAATTTTATTAGTATATTAAGTTTTAATTATTTATTGTGTGGCATCATTCAAACGTTGAACACATTTAATGCAAATATCTGAAATCTTAAATATTTACCACATAGGAATATTCAATTATTTAGATTTTTAGTTAACATTTTAATAATTTATTTAACAATTATATAATATTTTAATTATAAAGATGTAATCTTTGTTTAAATGTTATCTACATCAGTTAAATAGTGCTTTATTATTAATAAGTCATTAATTATCTATGTGTCTAATGATATTAATTTTTTAGATTAAACCTAAATTTAAAAAAGACGAGAGTAATTTTTTTTTTTAATTTTACATTAAAACTAATTATATAAACAAAAAATTAGATGTATTTTTTCTTATTATATCTGATATTTCTTCCAAGTATTTTATTTACAAATAATGATTCAGAAAATTAAATAATATGAATTAAAATTGAATTACCAATAACATATTTGGTACAAAATATTTCATTACATGAAATTATATATTGTTGTTTTAATTATGCGAAACATTGTGTGAAATTTTAGAATAATTTTCTCCATGAGAACATCCGCATAGTTATTATCATAATATTTGCGGAAGATTGATAATTACCAAGTAAATAAAAATACAACTTAGAAGGACTGTTAACAAATACAACTTGTAAGGGCTTAGAAGGGTTGAAACTTAGAAGGGTTTAGAAGATGTTGTGTTAAAACATGTAATAAATACCATGGATTAGGTTGGAAAATTTAAAATGAAAACCCGTACTGTTTGGATCTAAAACTAATTAAATTTATCTTGTTAAGTAGGTAGTCAAGACCATTTGATGAAATTCATACATTTATGATGTTGTAGCTTTGAATTTCCACATTTAGTGCACGTATGTTGTTAAATCCAAACTTCTTCCAAGTATTTTATATACAAGTAATAATTCAGAATATTAAATAATATGCATTAAAACTGAATTAACAATAACATATTTGGTACAGAATATTTCATTACATGAAATTATATATTGATGCTTTAATTATATGAAACATTAAGTGTGAAATTTTAGAATAATTTTCTCTATAAGAACATCTGCATAGTTGTTATCATATTATTTTTGGAAGATTAATGATTACCAAGTAAAAAAAAAAATACAACTTAGAAGGACTGTTAGCCATTTCTCATATTGTGTTAAACCATTTAATAAACACCATGGTTTAGATTGGAAAATTTAAAATAAGAAGCCTTACTGTTTGGGTCTAAAACTATAATTATATTTATGTTGATAAGCAGTCAAGACCATTTGGAGAAATTCATGCATCTATGACGTTGTAGCTTTGAATCTTCACATTTAATGTACGTATATTGTTAAAGGATAATCAATCCTTTGAATGATTTGGTTCCAAATCCGATGCAAATCTACAAAACTTATGATAAAAGTCTTTTCCATTTTTAATCCCCCAAACTCTGCATTTTTAAATTAAAATTGCAGGGAGGAAATTAAAAGTGAGAACGGTAGCCTGGTTGGTAAAACTTTAGATTCGCATCCTTTCGGTTGCGAGTTTGAACCCCGCAGACCAAAAACCTCCGCGTGTTCTGGTGACTAGTGCGCGTATGTATCTGTCGTGGTCACAAAGTCCTCCATGTCGAGATAATACCACTGAGAGCACTGGTTCTGAGGTGATTGTTTTCTGACTCTTATCTGAATTACGATCTGTGGATGAGTGAATGAAATGTATGAATGATAGTCTTATCCGCCCAATAAAAAGGGTTGTGACACGTGAGTAGCAAACTCGTTGTCTTTGCCCTAGATGGCGCTACTGAAAAAAAAGAAACTCAAAAAATTTGAACTAAATCACAATGGCTGTTTAGTCGGAAGGCTTGTCAATGACAAGTGCCATTAGAAACAATAAAACTACAGAAGATATGTCTTAATATCGCAAATACCACTTTAAAATTTTAAATATTGATGAAAATAGTACTTGAGATTTTAAAGTGGAAGATTTTATTATATCTTTAAAAATATTTGATAATATCCTTTCTCTTCTCTATGACAACAGCAAGTTTCTTGCATTTTTATTAATTACTAGCTTGTACCGGCGTGTTGATGCAACAGAAGAAATAATTTTGGAAATACCATTTGGAATTTCAAATAACTGCCTTGTTTGATTAAGAATAATATCGTAAATCAATACATTCATTGAAGTTGAATGATATTTGAAAGAGAAGTGCAACTGATTTTTATTCCATTCTTTTTTATTTTATTATTCAAGAGCTTTAGGGC
>JAPMOQ010033651.1:18915-100248 GCA_026543055.1 Argiope trifasciata
TTAATTATTCGAGATGCTTTTTATGACCAATCACTTGAAATTTCAGGAGCCTTTTATGAGACTTATGTAAAGACAAAAGTGCAATTAGTTACAGACATGCATTGTAACTTGAGGCAATTTTAATGCAATTGATGTGATAATAATAAAGAAATTAATAATAAGTAAGGAAACAGATAATAATAAATAATAATAATAAATGTGATAATAAAGCCTCTCAAGTAAACAGATGCCTTATTCAATCTTTTTCGTAAATATTCTTGAAAATATATTAATTTGAAAGAAAAATCAATGCAAATGTTGTTAAATCCTTTTTTATTTCCAGGAATAGTCAAGGGAGAAATATTTATTTATTATTTTGTATTGTTATCGTGCTCTAAACATAATACATAATACATGAGTAGTTAGAATATATACATGTATTCTTGATCTCTACATTGATCAACATTCATAATAGTGTTTGATATTGTGGAATATTGTTTAATATCAAACAATATCGCACCCTACCGTAAAATATTGTATGACATTGATCACTATTCACAATATTGTTTAATATTGTGGAATATTGTTTAATATCATATAATATCGCACAATATTGTTTATTAGAATACATACATGTATTCTAATACACAAGATGACGATTGTGATGCCGTGTCCATGTTAATACTGAAACGGGATGCAGTAGCTTCTGAGGGTAAATAGCCCTGAACACCCAAAGGCAGAAATCTGATTTTTAGCTCAAATGAAGATGACAAACACACAGATTCCATTGCACAACCCCTTTATACAACGGGGCTCATTCACACATCTTACAGATAGAACACAAGGGAAGAACAACCAGGCCCAAATCTGGATTCCCCAGATCACGGGGAAGATGCTATACCCTTAAGCCAGGATGCCGAGTCTAATACACATAGTATTGTTAAATGCTATATTATTATGAATAAATGCATTTTTGCAGATAGTTACTCAATGATTAATTTATTTTTTGTTGACATTTTGTCTCTAATTATATTTACATAGTTACAAAAATGACCTCAAACTCCTCAAGAGAAATTGTTTTAGTTAGTCTTCTTATGAAGAGTGTAAACGAGTGCAATTATTAAACTAATATCAACACAGAATAGAAAAGATAGATATATGCAATGAAATCTCAAAAATGGGAAGATATGTGTGTGTGTGTGTGTGTGTGTGTGTGTGTGTGTGTGTGTGTGTGTGTACTGGGAGAGAGACAGAGAAGTCACGTGATTGTTTGAAACTGATTTTAATTGTTTATGACTTACGTTATTAAGACAAATAATAACTTAAAAAATGATAATGTTCTCTCATGATAAAATTTGCGATAGTAGATTTGATTTTCAGTTTTTTTTCTTTTATTTATTGCTTCTTTCTTTTTTTATAATACAAAAGAGGCTATTCATGTATTTTCTCGTGAACTGCCATTTTGTGCTAGGCTAGATTTGAAAAGAATGGAAGAAGCCACTTTTCAAGCTGGCATCGCTCACTTTAGCAATAAGCTCATTTCGAAATAAAAGATCTTTTTTACATTTCTTCCTCCAGAAAATGCAGCGTAAAGGAGAGTTCACACGAGGCTTTCTAATGCCCGCAATCATTGCCTCTCTGCTGTTGTCCAGTCATTGTCCTCGAGTGAACAGTTTAGACAAAGGGGACAATTTTTGTCCCAACGAGACAATTATTTGCCATTGTCCCACTGTGGTCACGCCAGTTTCCGAAAGTAGGAGTGATCTTCTTTTGCGCGCAATAATTATTCTCGTGTGAACCCATCTTAATTATTGTTATTTAATGAAAGAACTACCTCACCATACTACGTTGGGCTAATAGTAAAGCACCAAACCCGTGAGTCAAGTATCCATCATAATCAACAGAAGGTCGTTTATCTGTTTCGTACTTAATCCTTAACACTCTGTCGACTCCTCTCAGGCACCATTCAAAACTGTGCATCATTTTTGATGCTTTGTTATTTATTTTTTTATTGTTAAAAATGTCTGCAGAAAGGCAAAAGGACGTAGATTAAATTTTTGGGGAAATTCAACTTAAAACAGTTATATACTAATTTGCTTCTAGTAACAATGAGGATGGGTCTAATGCCACTTGGTCATACCAAGCGGAATCATAAGTAGCTCTTTCGAATGAAGGCAGAAGTGTGCGCCTTTCGTTGTGAACGAACTCAGTTCAGGTGAGAGGACGAACAAACAACCCTTTTTAGGGGGTGGTCGAATTCATCCATTCATCCGCTAGTCAGAATTGATATCCCAATCAGAGACTGACTCAGTACCCCTACAGGTATCATTTGCTGCGGGAACTTGGAGGACCTATTGAACGGGCCCCAACTGCCATGAGCCAACACGGCGGTCTTTGGACAAGACGAGGACAGAACTCGCCACATTTTGGTTGCGAGATTGACGCTCTACCAACCAGATTACCACTGCCCCACAATTGTAACAATAAACTTCTTGTATTAAATGCATAGTTATGCATCTAACTACTTTTCCAGTGCAAAGTGCATTGATTAATCTTAATCATCTTTTTCAAAGAGTTCATGAAGTCAAGTGAGATTCCACCTTCGTAGCCATTGCACATTTTAATGTGACATCATAACTAAAAAGGTGTCGTAGGCCTTGATGGATGACATTGTTATGAACGTTTTAGAAACAAACGTTTACGAATTGAGTTGTTTTCAGGTATCTTTAATTCCTAAGCGCCAAGCCTTAAAACAAATTTTTCGTAATTCAATAAAGAATTTCAATAGAAACCGACTGTTTTAAATACTTTCAGATGATATCGTCAAACAAAAAGTCTTAAAACAATAAAGAATTTCAATAGAAACCTACTGTTTTAAGTACTTTTAGATATCTTCAGTTCCTAAGCACCATACCTTAAAACAAATTTTTCGTAATTCAATGAAGAATTTCAATAGAAACCGACTGTTTTAAATACTTTCAGATATTTTCAACTCCTAAGCGTCAAGCCTTAAATTTTTCATAATTCAATGGAGAATTTCAATAGAAAACGACTGTTTTAAGTACTTTCAAATATCTTCGATTCCTAAGCGCCAAGCATTAAAAACATTTTTCGTTAGGCAATGAAGAATTTCAATAGAGGCCTAGTGCTTCGAATACTTTCAGATATTTTCAGTTCCTAAGCGCCAAGCCTTAATTCAAATTTTTCGTAAGGTAATGAAGAATCGCCAAGCCTTAAATCAAATTTTTCGCAATCCAATGGAGAATTTCAACAGAAACCGACTGTTTTAAATACTTTCGGATATCTTCAGTTCCTAAGCGCCAAACCTTTAAACAAATTTATCGTAAGGCAATAAAGAATCACCAAGCCTTAAAACAAATTTTTCGTAAGGCTATGAAGAATTTGAATAGAAACCTACTGTTTTAAATATTGATAAATCTCATTCAATTACTCACAAGAATCATTCAGCGAGTTGATAAACACTAGGGGATAAAAATAACTTTGGATTGAGTCGTTCAAATTAATTACTCTCTTTCTTTCCTGTCACCAGCATCTTTTTCAGATCTCCCAAGACTTTTCTTCACGCTGATAGCATCCGAAATAAATGAATCGGCGTCTTTGATCTTCTGCAAAATGAATAACGTTCCGCATCCTTTCGTGCGAAGAAAAAAAATTGTTATGAATCCCCAGTGATTTTTCATGCAGAATGTTGGTGACAGAAATTTACTTAGTATGACACCAAAGAGAGATGCAAAGACTCGATTTATTATTGTTGGATGTCGCTTTTAAAAATAATTCAGGATTTCTTTCATTCACAGAAAAAGGAAAACGGATTGTGAATTAATTGATACCATAGCTGATAAAAGGATTTCACTTGATTTTTCATTTTAAGCATTTTTTAATTGTTTATTTTGAGCATAAAGATTAAATGCAGCAATTCAATTTCATCAAAATGAAACATTTTTATGTCTCTTAATGAGATTTTATTCAAAAGAAATGTTTTTTGTTTTGTTTTTATATTAATTTATTAATAACGATACATACAGAGAATTTCTGTGCTTTCAAAAGTAAAGTTTTTACTACGTTTCAATTAGGGAAATACTCCAAATTTATTTTAGTTTTAAAAAGAAGAACTTGCTGTAAAATGGAAATGTTTTTAACTTGTTGTTTATGAGATATTGATGTGGATTCATTTATACATATATTGTTTATTCGTTTGAACATAATATACGCTCCCCTTTTGAAAATCAATTGCTGTGTGTGTGCGTGTGTCTGTGGGCTTGTGCGTGTGTGTGTTTTGATAGTCACTCAAAAGCAAGAATATCTTTAATTATCTACTCATATCATGTATCTTTATAATCGTAATAACAATAACAAAAATATATTTTTGTAATGCATTACACTGTTGTTTACAAACTTTCACAAAAATATCTCCACCACATTTTTTTCTATTAGTTTTAAGTTCTGATTTTACTCATAAATTTATAATCGAAAGTCTTATAGTAAAGCTGCTTGAAATTGTCAGTTGATTTTAAAAATAAAGAGATGCTTTAAAATTTATTTACATGAAATAAATTTCGGTCATTTTACTAATATTTAAGGTATCTAACTACTAGAGTATAATAGTAAAAGAAGTGAACCAAAATCTATGAAAAATCCTGAGATGCAAAAAGGTTATGGGTAAATATATTCGTATGTATGCATTTTTTCCGTGAATTTTCACCTTACTTTTTCTAGAAACACCTATGAATGAAAAAGTATTTCACCAACACTAAAACTTTTGGTTCATTTCAGTGTCCACATCATTTAAAACACACGCTGCAATTTTTATATAAATAGTTCTATTAGTTTTTGATATATCATATTAACGGTGAAGAATTTTTATGAAAATTAAAATTGAAGTGACAATTTTGATTGAAGACAAATTTTAGCTCAAAAATATGTTTGGCTTAAAATTGCCCTTGAAGATAGGCCAGATCTTCCTTTTCCTAGAAAAGATGAACTGTTTTGGAAAGAGGAAAGTCTGAACAACAAGAAAGAACAATTAAAAAAATTCGTCAACGTAATCGATAACAAGTGTTTCAACGCAGTAGGATACTTTGAAACAAAGAATTAAGCAAAATTTTTTAACAATTGCTGCAATTCGAAAATTTAAGCATTGGAAATTTATAAGGAAGTCACTATATCTTATATCCAGATGTCCCATCATCATCTTACTGAATTTGAATTGTAGTAATGTATGGAGTGAAAAGTAAGTAATTAAGTAAATTCGTTAATGAAGGCAAACATGAAAAAAGCATGTAAATCATACGTTCCCAACGTGGGCGTTTGAAGCTTTCAGGGGGGTGGTAAAAGACCCAGAGAAAATTAGGGGGCGTTGATATGACACGGAGGGGCGTTAGAGGATTAACCAAATATAGTGTACAATGACTTCAAGGAGCGATTCCAGGACATTTTAAGCATGGACAGACCAGACTGGATTTGGATCATTTTCCCAATGTCAACACAGCAGGATCACCTCAGTTGGAAGAAGAACTAATAGAACTGACGACAAATGAGGATCTAAAAATTAAATTCAAGAAGGGCTACCAAGAATTTTGGTTGCAGTAGTGTATTTGCAACTGCATTCAGGATTACGGTCAATTGATCAAAGCTTTGTGATAGCATTTTTTTCTGCATTTTTAGCAGAACGTGGATTTAGTGCTAAGGCAAAATTGGTAACGAAAAAGAGAAATCGGCCATATGTTACAGAACACGGCAACTTGTGATTGCTTTTAAATAAAATCGATCCTCATGTTAACAAGTTCCTTAAAATGCATCAAATTCAGCCTTCTTATTATTTAAACTAGAAATTGGATGTCTTTAAATTTTAATAAAAATACTTTTTCATATAATTAAGTATGTGTTTTGATGGGTCTCTAAAACTGTCAATTTATTTATTTAGAAAGCAATAGTTTATTATGAATTAATTCGTATCATCTAAATCCCTGCCTGTCCTTATGGCAGGTAAGCTAAAATTTTTATTCCTCTTTTTTTAAATAAAGAAGGAATTCAGTAGCATTTCATTTCCAACAGTATTCTATCAATTAGAATTATTTTTAATTCTTGTTTTCACCATGCACTATGTACGCTCTTATTTATCTGGAGTGGGAGGGGGGTGGTATTGAAATATTCATTAGAAAAGGGGGCGCCAGTTCAAAAAAGGCTGGGAACCTGTGATGTAAATGCACGTTTCTGTTGCTGATTAATCGGCTTCATTCTACAAGCTAGATTACTTGTTTTGTTTAACAAGCTAGGATATTTCTTAGAGAGTGTAAGGTGAAGAAAACAATTTTGCTGCAAATCCATAGCCAGAAAAAAATAATGAGTGGCTAAAAATTTGAGTATAAAAAAATTAACTGCTTATTGTCTGAATAAAAAAGAAAAGTACACAAATTATAACTTTGTTTTGAATGAAAAAAAGCACTAATTAATTAATGCGGTGTGTAATGTGGGTTAATTTAGCGTGTTTAAATAAAGATAGGGAAAGATTCAGTGGTTTATGAAAGACGTTGAATTCGCATATAATAGTTGTTGAGTTTTTTAAAAATTATTTTTCGTATGTTTCGCTTATCTGAACATGCATGGCCAGAGGAGCAAATTTGTGTTTCTGTGCAAGGGAGTGTGAAATTTAAAGATCTTTACAGTTAACTCATTCGGAAATTATTTTTCTGTCCTTTTGTTTCTGTTAAAAATCTATAATAACTATCAACCTTCAAGATCCTTCAGCCTTTGTACGCAGTCAATGCATTCGCTGCTTAAATATACTTTCATTTTAACCTTAATAAAGCATTTTATGAAAAAGAATGTAATCAACAAATAATTGCATGATTTCTGTTTTGTTTTTCCTTATAGCACTTGCCATATTTTTGGACAAACCCGACAGCAATCTAAGCCTATAAGGCGCTTAGCTTGTTTTATTAGTGCAAACTTGTTCTGCTTGCACAAGCCCTTTTTACAGGTGGGAACATTCACACATCTCACAGATAGAACAGAGGAAGAACAACCATACCCAAACCGGGACTTAAACCTAGAACGCCCAGATCACGGGGAAGACACGTTGCTCTTATGCTAGGATGTTAACCTATGAATTTTAACGAATCTCAATCGTTTATAATTTGGAAATCAAGTCTTAACTTTAGTGGGCGATAAATCTCCAAATGTGACAGCCTTTTGCATTATTTTTTAAGAAACCCCATTTTAATAAGTTGAAATTATTCTTGAATCAACAATCCTTATGCATTAAACCAGAGGTGTCCAAACTATGGCCCGCGGGCCAAACCCGGCCGGCCAAGTGATTTTATCAGGCCCGCGGAGGGTTTTAAAACATAATGATGTTTTCGCCCAAACCTTTTCATTTTCATAAAGGTATATCGAAAAACTACGTGGCCAACAAAACGGAGTTGTACTTGACCAAACACAAATGTCAATCGCGCTGTTAAGTTATAATACGAAATAAAAAATAATTTCGGTAACTCAAACATAAAAGAAATTTTATACGCATGTGAATTTTGACTTCAGGAGCATCAGTACCAATTTTTCTGCACTGTATTATCCACCAACAAGCCTTATGTATAAAACATGTCGATATAAGCTGCGTTTTGAAGCCAGTTGTTTCTGTAGTAAATTTTATTCGATCACACGCACTTAATTATCGGCAATTTCAATCTTTTCTTAAGCAAATTGAATCCGAGTACGTTGACTTGTCGTATTACACTGAAGTTCGATGGCTTAGTTGTGGGAAAGTGCTATTGCAGTTTTTTAAGCTTAGAAGCGAAATTGATTTATTTCTTGTACAGAAAAAACATCCTGAATCACTTCTATCGGATGCTGCATGGCTCTGGAAGTTGGCTTTTTTGCAGATGTTGTGACACACGTAAATACCTTAAACTTAAAGTTCTAAGGGAAAAACAATTTAATATGCGATTTATACTCTCAAATTAAAGCATTTCGAACAAAACTACAATCATTCGAAAGTCAAGTGACTGAATGTAATTTTAAGCATTTTCCGTGCTGCGACGAATTTAATAAAAAAACTGAAGAACAATTTCCAATTGCATTTGCAGTAAAGATCATCGCCGATTTAAAAGAAAAATTTCAAAAGCGATTTTCTGATTTGGACATGAATTCAAAAGAAATTCGGCTGTTCCAAAATCCATTTGATTGCAACGTTGCTGAAATTTCAAGCCAGCTTCAAAAAGAAATTATTGATCTTCAAGCAAAAGAACAATTCAGGGACAAATACAAGGAAGGAAACTTAATAGATTTTTATAAATATTTGGATGCAAAAGAGTTTCCAAATTTGAAGAAATTTGCTCGTAAATTCATTTCAATGTTTGGGACTACTTACGGGTGCGAACAAACTTTTTCTCGAATGAAGTATCTCAAATCAAAATATAGAGCAAATTTATCTGATGATCATTTGCAGTCATTTCTTATTATTGGTGCAACAAATTTTCATCCCAACTATAAAGACATTCTTCAACAACAACAAAAAAAACAGTTTCATCATTCGCATTAGAAGTTGCATGAAAATATTTCAATATATAAAATAATTATATAATTATACTTTGTTTGTTTAGTATTTTGTATTTTCAAGTTACAATAAAATAGTATTAAATAATAGTATTTAATGCTACTTTACTCATAATGATATTTTTCAATTTGTATATACATGTGGCCCGTATAACATGGATCTAATTTCGATCCGGCCCGTGCCGCGAAAAGTTTGGACATCTCTGCATTAAACATACACGGTTTTAACATGTTTGGTTTATTTAAAAAAAAATAAACGTTGCACAATAACACAGTGATTTCTAAGGGAAAAACTACAACAGCAGACGATAAATAAATTCAAAAACTATACTGTGAAAGCTACCTCCAAAATAAAACTGCATTAACAGACGATAGATATTTCAAAAGCTATACTGTGAATGTCGACTCCAAAATAAAACTGCATCAGCAGACGATAGATATTTCAAAAGCTATACTGTGAAAGCCGACAGCAAAATAAAACTACTTTAACAGTCGATAGATATTTCAAAAGCTATACTGTGAAAGAAGACTCTAAAATAAAAAAGAGGGTATAAATAGCCAATTTCTTGTCCAATTATTTTGAAACTTCAAAAATGTGTTTGTTGCCTTTAAATTTTGAGACTCCAAAAGTCTGAAGCGAAAACAATGTCATGTTTTCACATAATAAAAAGAAATAAATAATATTTAAAAGAAATAGAAACGAAAGGGCACATAAAACATATATACTTCCAATTTAAAGATGTAATTCCTTTTAATTCCAGAATCCCTTTTTATTTCCTTAGTGTATAGTAAGAATTACTTAGCTAGCAAAGAGTGAATAATTCAGCATTAATATACAGATTTTCATTGCGTGAAATAATCAGAATATGTGTAAAGCGAATATTTGGTGTAAAGAATTTAGCTTTCCATACTATTTGATGCATTCAAATATATTTACTATAATTTTTTTCATCCGCTCATAATCCTGTTTTTTGACGCAAAACTATTCTATAAAAAATAAATGTAAGTAATATGTAATAAAATAATGTAGTAACAATAAGGAAGACATGTACTTCAGGATCTAAATCCTTAACAAAAAATGTTTTGATAGTAAACATTTCTGTATCTTCTTTTCTCTCTCTCTCTCTTTTATGTGAACATTTCCCTTATGAAAACTTTAAGTACTTTTGATTGAAATCCTCACTTCAATTTCCAAAATAGTTTCAGTATCCAGAGCTTCGGAGTTCATTTCCGAATATATTTTCTGCACCAGTTACTTTAATTTATTCAAAATGAAGACATCGATTTCTTAATTAAAAACAGAAAAGATGGTCGATTTTTATAGAAATAAAGAAAATCCACTTTTTCTTCATTTTTTTGCTCTTTTTATTACGGTCGATCATAAATAATTGATTTCTTACATTTGAAAATGATGATACTAACTATAAAAACTGTGGTTAATGTAACTAATAATTGAAAAATTTTAGATCACACCTGTTTGTCTCATCAAACGTGTTCTCATTTAGAAGAAAACATTTATTTTTCCACCAGCAAAATTTTCTTTAATGCACTAAGTATATAAAAACATATATTAATTCTTTGCTAGTATGACAAAAAAAAATTAATTGTTTTGTTATCAAATTATTTATTAAAAAAAAAAAAATGGCAAGATGAGACGGCAGATAAGCATTTCATAAATCATTCGGTAATTTTTTAATGTTTATTAATATTTTATATGCCATTTATATTTTTGTTTAAAAATGAAGGGGAAAGGAGAAGAATAAATAAATTTATGTCATACTAGCTATTACCCGCGATTTTGTTCGAGAGGAAATTTTGATGTATATGTGCAAAAAACTATCAAATAATGAACAAAAACCTAAATAAAAAACGATATATTTAAAAGTCTAAGCATATGCGAAAAATATTTAACATAAATACAATTTAATAATAAAAACACACAACGAACGTAAAAACAGTTTATTTGCATTGTATATCCAAAATAAAACAAAACCGCAAATCAAGTCCGGTCAAATCCATTTTATTTATTGATTGAGATCGAGATAGCTACAACAAAATCCTACACATCATTTTTAAACTTTTCATTTAAATGAAAACACAGTTGATGTGTGCTTACGCTCGAAATTTCAACGCCAGTTGACGTAATGCACATGCCTGACTTTCCTAAGCCAGTTGGAGTTACCCAATGTAGATTAGAAATTTTTTATTTCCTCTATTCTGTTTTCGTTTCATTTAAAAGTACTTCAGAATGAATCCGAAAGATCGATTCATTGACAACATTTGATTTTAAATACATCAAACACAAAGGAAATGAAAAAAATCGTAAGAAAAAATCGGTCGAAATTCAGCTAAGCCTAACCTCATTTCTGTTGGGGGAAAAGCTGGAGCCTTATTTATCTTTGGTGGAATCTGGTCTTAACGTTTTGGAACGCGTTACTTTTAATGAATAAAACATGAACCACTCAATGAAACGGCCTAAAAAGTAGCCTATCTTCTACTCTTGACTATAATAGATCAATGTGTTAAATTTCGTCCCGTTCCGTTCAGCCGTTCTGGCGTGATTGAGTCACAAACATCCATCCATCCAAACTTTCACATTTATAATATTTGTATAGATTTATTCGAGCATTTTTCTTCGTCCTGTGTGGTTTCTATCTTTCTTTAAAAAATAAGGTAATCCCAAAAGTGTTTCCTTTTTTTACCTTTGTGATTGAAAATGAATGTTAAGCATTAATTACTTTTCCATGATTATTATTTTATAAAATAATACCAAACGAAATATGAAGAAAAATTATTTGTTATTAAAATATTCAAAAAATGCTTTCGGGGTTTGTTTTGTAAGCATTCAAATACTTTGCAAAGAAACGGATATTCAATTTTTGGAACTAGTTGCTAATTCATTTGTTGAAGTTAATTTTAAACTACGAAATTGTCGTCTTGTTTCTTTGTACTGAAAAATAATTACTTTTGGGTAATTAAAATTTTTCAACCGGAGAATTTTTAATTCTTTTAACAGTACAATGCGACCCTATTGTTGTGTTCTTATTGTCCTCTTTATCTAATGTATGGAATTTCCTTTATTACAAGATGAATCCAAGATTAATTATGAAATGAGTAATGAATATAAATTTATGTTTATTATTCGATGCTTTTGTTACAATTAACTAAATGAATATTACTGGAAGATAACATGTGCACAAAAAATATAGCTAACACGATATTGGTTGGATATTTTAATTTCTTTTACAGAAAATTAAAATTGAATTTTCAGATTAAAATGGACATTTTATTCGACTAAGATTCTACAATAAAAGATTACGCACCATGAATTTTGATCATTTCAAAGTGGAAGATAATGAAGAATTTGACTCTTTCTTTCTTTGTAATGACGACAAGACATTAAGGTATCCGATTACGTTAAAAACACTGGTTATCGACCACATTGGCGATTTTTTAAAAAGTCCTTATTATTTTCTCTCCCCAACACAGTTTATGTTTTTTTAGGAAAAATAAGGCCTGATCTATCATCCACAGTCGAATATTTTTTCCGCTAAAATTTGACTTTCCATTCCATTTTCTCAAAACTTTCATTTTCATAAAAATTCTCCGCCGTGATATCCCCAAAACTAATAGATCTATTTACATAAACATTTCATCGTGTGTTTTAAATGATACGGGCAATGAAATGAACCAAAAAATTTATTGTTGGTGAAATATTTTCTCATTTATGGGTGTTTTTAGAAAAATTAGATTGTGAATTGATGGAGAAAATTCATATTTTTACCCATAACTTCTTTTTATCTCAAAATCTTTCAGAGATTTTGGTTCATTTCATTCTTCATTGTATTCTATAACTTGTGTACGAAGAAAAATAGGATTTCTGCATTACCATTTTGTGTAGAGTGTAAACTGTTTTTGTCAAATTTCATTAACATTTACTGCACATTTTCCCATTTCTCAAAATATATTATATTTTCAAATAATGTTTTCATCTAAAAACTGTAAATAGTTTCATCTAAAAACTGTAAATAGTTTCTAAAAAATCCAAATTTTCAAATTTTTTCCTTCGAACGTAGTCGGATAACTTAAGAAATCATTCTCATTAACTCATAATTAACTGATTTTAGTTATCTAAAATGAGTATCGTATAGCATATCACAAAATTACAGGATCTTTTGAAATGTAGAAACAGGCATTTGAAATACCCATCTCTGTTATTTATCTCATTTCTCTTTAGTATGGGAATCGAAGGAAATGGTGTATCCTTTTTTGAGAATGCTAAGACGCGGAATATTCAGTTGTTACATTTTTTTTGCTAAATAATCAGCCATTTCATCTTACAGTGAATTAGAAGAACCTGCTAAATAAAAATTTACAATCGAATTGTAACAATTTTCTTCAAATCCGAAAAATAGCGCCTTCCCACTGGTGTGGTGTGGAAGTTTGTAGAGGCAGTGCCAGCTGAGTTGTCACCCTCGTCATCTGACAGTGGTTCAAAATTAAGACGTCTGTCCCAAATAAGCTCTAATGTTGCTTCAAAACTGGGCAATAATATAATTCAACTCAACTCAACTCCAATAATAGACATATCATTTATTATCATGTGAGAACATGATCCAGTTTTTTGTTAAGAGGTTTAAATAACAGAAGCTCGAAATAGCGTAGGCAATGAAAAAAGCATACATAACATTATTCATCAACATCTTTTAAACGCGTATGTGTTTTTTACTTGCTTTTACCAGCATTGCATTATTATTATGTTCCCTTCTTTGAAAGCAGATGCGTTTTCAAAAGGTTGACCTGCTTTTACCAGTATTCCTTTATTATTACTTCGCTTCTTTGACAGGAGATATGGTTTTAAAAGGTTGACGTAGAACCATGTCATCATAGTTGTTATTTTCATGAAATGGAGATCAAAAGCAGCTTATTGTTAGATACCTGTAATTTTCTTCCCCGCACGAATATTTTAATGATAAAAAAGTGTGATTTACAGTCATCTGTCTTGAAAGCTGCTGGATGCCGTCTCCTTGATCTATATAGATTGACGCCAAACTTGGTGACCGTTTGACGACTTGGAAGCAGATTTGGCAATTTTGGCGATTGAATTGATGATAATCTAAATATCAAGAATTTTGCTGATATGTCCATTAGGAGCCAATTTATCTCCAGATACGCCCTGTTTGTCCTAGAAGCTTCTAGCGCCATCTCCCGGAAACTATAAAAGACCGGCACTCTGAAGATGCAGGGGTCTTCTTGAATAATGGTTAGGAATTGAGTCGTGGTGAACTGATTTGAAGTAATAAGTCGGTAGCTAAAGTGAGAAGAGACAGATGAGTGTTACAGCTATCTGGAGAGACCATAGAGTGAAGCTCCGAGGATCCTAACTCCTGCCTTGTCACTTTGTGTGCTGTGGTCGCTTTTACTACTTGTGGGTATATACTGTATATACTCTATCTATAATTTATATACTGTGAAAATTTAAAGAGTGCAATGATGTGATTATAAAATAACTCAAAAATATTTATTTTTCAAAGTATATTCCTTTTTATAACAAATCGAAACTAAGTTGTGATGTGGAAATCTTTACCGACTTATATACATATTGGTACGCTCATATAACACATTTCTTTCTAAAATCATTCCAAAATTAATATAATGTATAAACAAAAGTTCTATTATTGCAGTGAACTCCTTACCATTTTAATTTATACAAAAACTTTAAAAAAAAAATGTTTAATACCACATATCAGGAAAATTTCAAAAATGTGGCATAATTTTTAATAAAAATGTCATCTAAAATTAATATTACTGCTCAAAAATTTATAAAATAAAGTTTAACATATGCCTAATAGTTATATATATCATATCAGAAAATTTGATGCATGTGTAATGAAAAAAAATTTTCTAAGCGTACCTAAATTTGAAAGAAAGTTGTTTTGAGAAAACGGTAAAAACCGTTATATTTACATGTAAATTAAAATATTAACATTTTAAAAACTTTCCTGGGCCATATTCATCTTGCTGTAGCATTTCTTGAACTTCAGACACAATTTTTCTCTGTCTTTTCAGTGCTCTAGCTTCTTTGCAAGCTTTTTGGTGCATAATTTCTGCTTCTTTAATGCTTAAAATGTCGATTTTTTTTCAAGGCCTTGCATGTATTTCTTCCAGGTGCAATACCCAATTGTTTAAGGACTTCAATGCGACTGGAAGCACCATGATTAAAACACAGCACAGCATCCATAACTCCCATCTTCAGAATATCAATCCCTACAAATGTGTGTTTGGGAATTCTTTCCCAAATACAATTGTTAAAACTCTCATTTGTATTTTGAGTTTGCCCATGGAGACATTTAGACAGAAGCTCTTTGTTAGTTAATTCCCTGAAAACTTTCTTCATTGCCAGCAAAACAGCTTCTGGTAGAGAATGTTTATGAACGTACTTCTGACCAGTTTCTAAGCTTTTGTTAACCCGGCAGAAGGGCGCACCTAATAGTGACAAAAGAGATCGTGCGGGGTACTGAGTCACCCCCATCCATTTTATCTAAAATTTTCCATAAATTAGAGGAATAAACAAATGTGAATTTTAAATAATAATAAGTGCATTAATTCCTTAAGAAAATAAGCTTCTTAAGTTCAGAAAACTGTTTTTAATATTTAAGAAAAATTTACATTAAAAAATTACATACTTTCTTTAGGAGTTTTATTCTGCATACGCTTATGACAAACATACGAAGAATGATTGTCACATGTAAAATTATCACATTTTATGCAAGAAATTGTAGTTTTATTATCTTTAGATCTTGGAAATATAAAACATCGTCCTTTGTCTTGTTTCAGCATTTTTGTTGGGATCTCCTGTGATCCTTTAGAAGTGGTGGCATCCATACTTTCACGAAGTGTTTTGGGTAGCATTTTCATGTCTCGCCTTATGTTTATGTGCGGCTGAATAAGTGATAATGCAAATTTCTACAAAGATTTTCTCCTACTTGCATATTCCAAGGGAGGTGCTTTGTTGCCATTAGAGCTACTCGGGCATTTATGTCGGCGACGTTCCACGCGCAATAGAAAATAACCATTGGCCACCTGTTGGTTTTTTGAGCTGTTGAATATGACGAAATTTCATCAACAGCAATATAAATGCAAAGAAAGAGCTACAGAACGCAGAATTAGGCTGCTTAAAATGAGAAATTTCGAAGCAATAAGAGTAGCGTGGGGAGAGTGAGTCACCTCACTCGCACTTGAATTCCAAGAAATGATTACTTCAAGCGCAGAAAAAAGAAGAAAAGTAAAATTAACTCTTCACCTACCAAGGGGACTGTCAGATAGGAAGGTACTGAATGGGTGATTGATTACAGATAAATATTTACCCTAGGACAGGTGCTTGGATAAGAATGGATGACTGTGTGCCCCACGCGATCTCTCTCTGGTTAAATCCACACCAGGTGTCAGAGCCCAAAGGACACAAACCGAGTTGGTGCTTGGTATCAGTTGACGCTTGTGGAAATATATTGCCCCAATTGATTTGGATATTTCACTAACTGACTTAGAAGCATTCCTTCCTATTGCTAATCCATTGTATTTTTGAATTAGCATAATTAGAAATAATTTCTGCATCTGTAAGTCTACCACGACATGAAATGCTGTTTCCATCTGCTAACTTAGTCAATTGAAGCTTATTTTTTAGATTTTTAATCTTGCTCCCATTCTTTTCTGAACATGACCAATGCACTCCAATTTCTCTACAATAATTTCCTCCCCATGCACTTTAGAACCTCTAATTTTTGGGAATCCTTTAGAATCCCCATCCCCTAGATACTTCACATAGCGAAAATTTCTCGTACAAACAGAACTCTGAAATATTTTCGTAGAGCCTTTGCTTTCCATTCCACCACTGAAACTTTCATAATTTTTTGGCAGTTTTCACAATTACTTGATTTATTTCTGCATGTGAAGCAATACTTTGATAAACATTCAAAGTCAATCACTTTCCCTGTATCCAATGATGTAGCTGTGATGACACTGTGGTGATATCTTAATAATCCAGATAACATCTACGGGATTGAGCAATTGCTTTTGTCCTGTGGTTATGTTCGTAGGCTTCAGACCCAAAGGTCCCGGGTTCTATTCTAAGCCAACATGTCACTTCCCACAACACCATCCATAGATGAATGACCCCTTTTTTGCCAGGTACCATCTAATGTCACTGATATATCCCGCACATTATCATCTAATGCCACAGCACCTTCAACCACTTTCAACATTGATCTGGAACAAACTTTTTTCAAGAGCAGTAGACAATGAGGTAAAAGTGTAGAATAGTGTGCCCCTTGCTGCTCCAAGGATGCCAAGTCGCCAACAAATATGGTGGGAGAACTAAGCAAACAGTTCCGCGCAACAGTTACGGTTGCCATTTCCCACCTTTTTATTTAGAATATTTAACTAATTATAACTGTTTGTTTAATACTTTCTGGTGCCTTCTACAGATGACTTAAGCATCTGTTGAAGGCACCGGGCAGTATTTTTTAACTTTAAAATAACATCCTAGGACTTTGCTTTCCTACGGAGCGGGAATGCAGTAGCTTCGCTAGCAAATTGAACAGATATACGGTGTGGATTAAGGAATAGTGCATAATAATATTACAAGTAAAAATAAAGGATGTTATAGGAACTAATATTATACAGAATTTTCAATATTTAATGTACTTACTTGTTTTATTTAATCTTTTCATAAACACTCAACACTTCATAACACTCAAAGTGTTCTTTCCAAACCTCATCAACTCATAAAAAATATTCCACTCATCCTTCATCCCTTCAGAAGTTTCGAAGTAGTGCCTACCATCCCAACTACCAGACATCCACTCCTGTACGATTGCAGACATAATAATATTTCGATGGAACCAAACTTTGGAGCACCAAAAGAATTACGAGAACTGCGAATAATTCCATGGCAGACTTCTATTAATACGAAAACGCAGACGATTTGCGAATTCGCATAGTGATAATTAAAAATGGGAAAACGAAAATTTTTTTTGTAAATATTAACACTAGAAATGAAATGTTATTTTAATCAATATTAATTTTATTCTAAACTTTCTTTGTATAATAAATTTTAAATTAAAATAATAAACACAATTTAAATCATCTGAAATCGATATTTTAAATATTAAATTTATTATAAAACAGTTGTAGTTCATAAACAACTATTGTAAAAAGTAGTAAACAAAACGGAATTAGGGTTACTGTAAAAAAGTTCCGTTGGGTTGCCATATTAGCGAGAACCTCGGGGCACATCGTGCTACACTTCAACCGACAATGAATTGTTGAAAAGTTCAAATTTTGCAAGTGGTTTAGGCAGGTTCATTACCGCACAAAATGTAGGAGCAGCATTTTTACCCTTTCCAATACATCTCATTGCATACACTAAACTAGTATCAATACTACAGTCTGAGATATATTGGAAGTCATTGCACTAGTGGAATAACCCCATGAAATACAAACATAAAGTAAAAGAAGTAGGAAGTCCTTTGTGACTGTTTACTTCTTCAAGAACATCAAAGAAGTTTGAACTATTGCGATGTTTACATTTTGAAATTGCATTCAAAAGTGTTCTCAAAATATTTATGTCTACTATGACATTTGTATTTTGTTCATAGCATAAATCATCGCTGTTTTCCACATCTGAAAACACATTTTTACTGAAATTCAATTTTCTTTTCTACGCACTTGCAATCAACAACTCGCTTTCAGCAGGCATCGTATTCTGTTTTTTTTGTGTGTGTGTGTGTTTTTTTTTTTACGGTACAATTTTCACTTTCCAAACTGTTTACGGTAAAATCCTATTTTAGCCCACCTCTGGCGACTTTTGCAAAATGTCGCCAATTTTTCAAAATCTCGCCAAATCAAAAGTATTTGAATTAAAAGGTCAAGAGGTTGATTTAAACCGTATGGTTGCCGCATTTCTCTTCAGATGCTGTCAGGGTTGCCATTTTAAAATCATTATCGCTGATAATTTGGCGAGTTTTTAAATTGGCGTCAGAAGTGAGCTAAAATAGGATCGACCCCTGTTTACATCTAGGGATCCTTATTATTTACGTTATTTCAAAAACGACTAAAAATATGAACGTAATTTGATAAGAACAATCAAAGCGAAACAACGTAAAAATATCAAATGCAAACAAAAGCCAAAGCAAAGCAGCGAGCACGATGAAAACAAATTAGAAGTTCACACAGCTTGCAAATTTCGTTCGTTTCTTAAGTAGTTCGTATCTTTCTTAGATACGTCAAAATTTAAATATATATATATATATCTATGTTTTTTTTTAAAAATAATAACATTTATAGGGCTCTGATAGAATGTTGTCCCTTTAAAAAGGGGGCATGGCACTTTTGTTTACACTAAAAAAAATTAATTTTTGAGCTTTCTATATTTCAAACCTACACATGTTAGATATTGCCGGAATCAGCACAATTTTCTCTATTTTTTAGGGCTAAAATTGAAAAATCATGTTTTTGAAGATAAAAACGACCCAGTTCAATTGAGCTGTCCTGTCTTCATGTGAACAAACGTCATCATTATTTTTTCTAAAAAAGGATTGCTGATTGTGCTTGTGGTGATATCTCAATAAGCGAGATAACATCTACGGGATTGGGCAATTGCTTTTGTCCTGTGGTTATGTTACTAGGCTACAGACCCAAAGGTCCCGAGTTATATTCCGAGAACCTCTCACCTCCTACAATGGTGACCTCGAACAATGAACCTTCAACCTTCACCCAACTGTCGTGGCGCCATCTACCCACAACCAAAGTCATCAGACTCACTTTACGCAACAATTCACGCACGCTCGCCATAAAACTTGGCGTGACAAAAAAGTTCTCCACTTGCCAAACAAAGATGGGTACGGCGCATTAGACACAGCAGCTACACACAGCAACCACTCACTCAACAAACCAATTCATCACCACTCAACAACAACGCATATCGTTCGTCTAACTCACTGGAGGGTGAGTCTGTGGTGATGTGTTAATAACCCAGATAACATCTACGGGAAGGAACAATTGCTTCTGTGGTTATGTTACTAGGCTTCAGACCCAAAGGTTCCGGACTCTATTCCGAGAACATCCCACCTTCCACATGCTTCTCACAGCAAACACCCATTACACCAATGGGCCAGACGGAAGTGAAATCAGTAACATTATCAATAAAGACATTATACACACATAACATTATCAAATTTATCTTTATCAGAGATTATAAGAGAATATTTTAGGGACAGGTTTTATTTTTAAGGGAAAAAAATCAAAAGTTGTGAGGATGTAAATTTGACCTAACTTCTACTAAGACTATTTGAAAAAAATTAAGTGAAAGATTGTCACAGTTTTTTTTCCAGTCTCATTATATGAATTCAATTGAGGGGGGAAATGCTTTATGCAAAAAATATATCAAAATACATCATACAGAACTTAAGTATTGTCACCATTTTGGATTACAACATTAAGTTTAGCAGAGTCGAATTTTGAACTTACTTTATTTTTTTTTCTGGAGAGTCTATTCGTTTTTACAATAATTTTCTAAAGCAAGCACAAAATTATAGAAATATAAAAAACTCTTTTTATTAACACATTGTGTGTGGGTACAATTTGCAGCGGAATTGCATCGGGAGCGGGCGTTATGGTTGTCAACTTAATTATTCAGTTCAATCTCAATAGATCGAAAATTATTTCTCTTTTTAACCTCTTCCTTCTCGCTCTCATGAAAATGACGGGGTGAAATTTCTACCTCTATTTCTTGCTCCCGTGATATTTCCGGGCTGGCGTATTCAAAAGTAATACGAAAAAAATACTAAAACAATCTATTTCTTATGCCCAGAATCATGTTTATTTCTCAAAATATACGCCAGATGGCTGCCCTAGACTGTTTGTTATATTTTTAGAGAGAGTTCATTTATTTTAAACTAGATGTCAGCAGAAAGGCAACTCGGTACTAATGTCTTGATTGTGATGTTGGCCTATGCATCTCATGCTTTAAAATTTATCACATAAAGAAAAAATGACTAGTATTTATTTACATTATGTGTAAATGCAATAAAATGATGTTTGAATGTTTAAAACACATATTTTTTATTTTCTCTCTTTGTTGGAAAGCTAACATTCAGTCATAATAACCCTGAATGTTGGCTTTTCCGATTTTTTCAATTTCAAGCAAAAAATGAACTAAAAAATTAAAACTGAATGCAAATATTGTACATACACTCAGTTTTGTATAATTTTCTTGAATAAAAAATTAGGGCTTTTATGGCCATTTTCTTCAAATTTATGCGACCGTTAAGGGGTTAAACAACTTTTCTTATTTTGTATTGAACTATATAAGCAAATATATAAATAGAAATATATAAATAACAACCATAACATATAAATAACAACCAAGAACTTTCTGCTTCGTTTTTCTATCTATACTGCTATTTTTGTACCCACAAACAAACCATGTTGTTACACTAACCCTTACTAGTACGTGGCCCGCATACAATATACTATTAAATATTACTTCTTACCTACATATTTATAAATAAACAACTTTTTTATAAATTAGAGCCACGTGAATAATAATTTTCAATTAGGATGTGTACATTTTTGAATGCATTATAAATAAAAATAAGACGTTTTTCTAAAACTCGAAACAGATTTCAGTTCATCATTGTGGTGGGCCAATTCGTGTGAATCCACGCCATGATTGTCATCATTTCCTTCGTAACGTCAGCTTGTTACTCTGTTAAGTAGCTTGTGATTAGGTTTCTTATAAAACCATTACACCGATAGGAAACTCTTAAAGAAAAGCAATCAACTTCTTGATGCCTTTGGGAAATCAGTGGACTTCTCAAAATACTAAATTATCCGCCAGCCAAAAGTACGTGCTTCTTTTTTATTGGGGCGAAAAACAATTGCCAACATCTAATTGGATTTAAAAGTTGAGAGGTCGATGGCTTGTCGATAAGCTAGTTATAGAACACGTTATCGCGTAATTTCTTATGATGCAAATGTGATAAATATCACACTATATTAAATATTTACTTCGTTATATTAATAGTTGGTGTTAAAAAAGAAGTGTAATCGTTGAAGATATCAATATGTCATTATAAAAATATGAAAAAGGATAATAAAATAAAAATGAAATCTTATCTTAAAGAGAAAGTTATCATGTCAGAACAATATTATTTTTAAGTTACTATTTGTCTTAATTATTTTAAATCGATACCCAGTTTAAGTTTATATATATATATATATATATATATATACATATTAAATCATAGGTGTGGTGACCCGTCTAGATTATAAGTATTATATCTGTGAACCGAATTTTTTTTCCAACTATGCTCTCTTCGTTTTGCATCGATAGTGCTCACTTATATTCAAATAGCCGGACATACATACTTCCTCTTAAACAGATTTTATTCAACTTCTGACTGAAATCTACGCACTTAATGTAAAAATTATGTAACAAATTTTAACCATCTATCTATAATCGTTTTTAATAATCTTGGTATAATTAGCTACAATACTAAAAAATTCTTTTTGGTACTCAATTCGTTTAGAAAATATTTCTAAAACCAGGAAATCAGAATCTCGGGCTCCAAATTTTTGAATATTACAATATTTTCTAAAATGATATGCTTCTAAAATAATATAGAATACCAATTAATGGATAAATAACAAGTAGTATTATTAAGGCATATAGCATTTAGCATAAACATTGAAAACAATATACTCCCCATGTCATAAGATACTTTAAAAAATTTTATACTTAATAAGAAATGATTTTAAAAACATTTATACTTTAGAGAGGTACATAATTTTTGAAATCCCAGTAGTCGACTATCGGTATAAAGTTGTAAAAGAGATTAAAGAAAATAAATTTTTTTAAATTAATATTTGTAAAAAAACGAGCATACGCTGATTTTTTTCAAATAATATTAATCATTCGAATTTTGGGGGACATTTTCTTTTTGTAATTGTGAGAATCTAAGATAAATGGGATCAACTGAAGAATGAAATCAAACTTTCAAGTAGATTTAGTTTGATATTTATCTCATTGAAAAAGTAAATTGAAGGATTCAAATTGTAAAAATGGTGTAAATGACCAATTTTAAAAGTGATGAAAATCGAAAAAAAACATTTTTTACTATTGAAAACATTTGATGATTTTTCCCTCAATAATTTAGACAGAAAATTAGGCAAAATAATAAGAATTGAGGAATAAGGAAAAATCAGAATCCTAAGGTATATAGGAAATATTAACCATTTAATTCTTGATAAAGGTTTTTATTGTTACAGAACTATGAGCATGCACCCTTTTTTGCCTGATTTTTACAGAAAGCAAGATCATCAAGTTGTCTTTAATCATTTAAGAAACTACCCCCATTTCTTATATTTTTACACCATCCGCGGTTTTTGCAATACACTATCATACTGATAACTTTACTACCCAATTGATTAATGGAAAAAGTATCTTAAATTTCAGTTCACCCTGAAAATAAAATACGAAGAAATATCTCATCCATCATTACTCCCTCTTTCCAACAATGAAAGCTACAGGAAATATCTGAACTCATAGATTAATTTTCCACAATTGAAATATATGATAAAATGCGAAGCAAAAATCTGAAATAATCTTTTCCCTCTTTCACTATTTAAATGACATTCCCAATATGAATATCTTTTTTTACTGTATAATATTTCTTCTTTTCAATTTGACTTTTACCGTTTTTAACAGACAGATTTTCATAGTGAATTTTCTTTTCAACGAAGTCCGAAAAAGACTTTGCATACATTTTCAATAAAGCAGTTTCTCAAAAGCACGTTGCTTTCTCGGACGATATTACAGCAAAACGGAAACAAAAATTTATCTCAGTGGCAGCAGCGAGGAAGGACATTATATTTGCATCGATCCCTCTTTTTTATCTGGCAAGGAAACACATATCGTCTGTTATTGACTTCTTCGCCGTTGCCAGATGGTCGTATTCAAAACTATTTCTCATTTCTAAAAGCAAACGATCACTCTGTGTTAAAAAAAAGAAAAATTGGGGTTCGATTATTCCATTTGTAAATAGAATTTTTAGTGAAAGGAAATCGTAATGTTAAATCTGGGAAGGAAGTAGAAAAAAAATAATAAACATCCGTTCTAAACCCTGAGGGAATCATAACAATAAAAAAATAAAAATAAAAAAAGCAAACGATTTCTAAAGGCAATAGCAAAAGACCATAAAACCTTCACTCGAATGTTTCCCGCCATCGCGCTTAGTTATCCGCTTGCGTCGTGATTCGAATGTTCTAAAGGGAAGTAGATTATAAGGAAAAAGAATAAACCAACATTTCATCTTGTGGTGGTGGAACTTTCACAAAAGGGAGAAAAAATGTCCTCATCTTTCAATACCCATGGGGCTGACTAGGGAAAAATAAACTGTTGATAACGTTGCACTTTTAGTATCAAGTCCATGACTTCTGCTGTGTATCTGCTGATCCATAGCTTTGTTTGTCTTGGAGACATGGGGATTTGAACCTCTTCGAAAAAGGCCGTTTTATTTCTTCACGGAAAAAGTTTTATCTCAATCCGTGGAAAGTGAGATAAATGGAAACTGTTCGCTTTGCCGGAGGGCTTTTTTTTTTTTTTTTTGATATCAGATTTGTTGATTTCGTGATGGAGGGTGAATTTGACTGTAAATAGGGAGTTTTATCTCTTCTTGGCTCTTGTTTCAATTTCAGAGAAACAAACGCGGCAGTATTTTTACAGGAGGTTTTATCACGTAGGAAGTCTTGGATTTCGTACCGTAAATTTTACATTATCGAAAATTGGAAACAAAGTACTTTAACCCCTTCCAGTAAGATTTAAGAATACAAAAATTATGGTGAAATAGCAATTGAATTTTTATTCAAGAAAACTTAGTTTATTTTATAATTCTAACTAATTTGTAATTATTAATTAAAATTATATTATTAGTATGAATGTAATTGTAATTTGTAAGTTCGCATTCAACATTTCTTCAAAAATCTCTAGTGATTTCGGATTAGCCCCTAGTTTTCGCGTTTACTCAAGGCACTCGGGTATTAATTTTTAAAAAATATCAGGCACATAATGTGTCTACGACTCCAGAGTATTCACAAAATTCCTTTATTAATCACTATACGCGTTTTCGTCTTGCTAATATTTCCTTATCATTAGTTTCAATATCAGTCTCAGTTAAATATATTCTTATTTTTTCATTTTTCTGAATCACTTTGATCTTCTTGATCTACACTACTCTTATTCATTATGTGATTATTTCACCTGCACACATTATGTGTCTGAAATTAAAAACACATTACTAAATGCATGTTTAGTCTTTAGTAAGTCAGATGTTCAGACTAAATGTTTATTAGAATGAATGAATGAATTTATAAGAATGACTACTAATAGTTTGGCCGTTACTTCCACCAAGACAATCAAACGATATATAATAGTTATATATAACAGGGCTTCTTAAACTGTGGGTCGCGACCCCCAGGGGGGTCGCGAGACTACTGAAAGGGGGTCGCAAAGATCTGATACTTTTCAATCATTATAAATAAAATTTTAAAATTAGTATACACACT
This sequence comes from Argiope trifasciata, assembly GCA_026543055.1. Classification (NCBI taxonomy): domain Eukaryota; kingdom Metazoa; phylum Arthropoda; class Arachnida; order Araneae; family Araneidae; genus Argiope; species Argiope trifasciata. The sequence continues at coordinate 44,092 of JAPMOQ010033651.1, forward strand.
ACGTACAAATATAAATACAAATAAAAATCATACAAAATACTATTGTAGTTTTATTATAACTATTTTTTGAAAAAAGTGGCAATGCAAAACTGTTATGTAGGGCCTATAAATGAAAATATGGAAGTAGCATTTAAAATAATAAATACAACGCGCTCCTCGATTTTCAACTGAACGTTCGACATTGATGTCTGGCCGCCGGCGTCAGTGTTTGCAAGATAACTTAGTGATTATAAGTACCCAGACGCCGCGTCGCCTTACAGCTTACACATACAATACGGAAGCATAATCAAGCTAGGCTAGGCGAATCGGCATATTATTTTTATAAAAGAATAATAAAAAAATTAAATGAAAGCTTCTTTTTCGCCGTCTTTGTGATACGGTGCCTTTGTGCGCTGCACACTTTGAACACGCCATGCGTCGGGGTTGATCTGATCGTAATTTGTTGTCATTGCACTCTTAAAGATTCGAGTGTAGTTATTTTTCTGTTTGTACTTCAGTTTGGACTCAGCTTTGTCTTCGTAGTGACATGTGTGTATTTACTGTGTAATTTTCAGTTGGTGTTTTTAATTATTACGTTAAAGTTCAACTACATTTTGTTTAATTATTTATTATTATTTAACCATCATGGATAAATGGCTAATTAAAATTCCAACTAATAAGTCTGCCACGCCGTCACAACCAAGATGCAATGCTTCAAATCCGACTTCTAGCAAAACAAAAAAAAGAAAATATGACGAATCATATTTGCAGTATGGCTTCACATGCTCTTCTCACAACAATGAAGAACAACCAGTGTGCTTAATTTGCAAAGAAGTTTTGGCTGCAGAAAGCATGAAACCGTCAAAACTGCAACGACATTTGAATACTAAACATGCAACGTTATCAAAAAAGCCAATAGAATATTTTGAGCGTCTTTTGCAAACATCAAATAAAGAAAAGAACACTTTGGAGAAGTATGTTACTTTGAATGATAAATATCTATTGGCATCGTATGAAGTTTCGTATTTGATAGCAAAAACGAAAAAGCCTTTTACTATTGGAGAGCAACTTTTACTACCTGCAGCTATAAGAATGTCTGAAATTGTTCATGGAAAACAGTATGCTGCTGAAATTAGTAAAATTCCATTATCAAATGACACTGTGTCCAAAAGAATTTCAGACATTAGCAATGATCAATTTCAACAGCTTCTTATGAGGCTTAAAGACAGCTCAAAGTTTGCAATACAACTGGACGAGTCGACAGATATTTCAAAAATAGCACAGTTGTTACTTTTTGTAAGATATATTTATGAGTGGCTATCAAGAGGTCGAAGTATGAAACGATTATTAACTTTAAAAGATGAAGTTCTTATATTTCTAACAGAGCAAAATTCTAATTTGGCTGATTATTTTCACGATAATTTATGGCTTCTCAAGCTATGCTATTTGGCAGATATTTTTGATAAAATCAATGATATGAATTTATCAATGCAGGGAGTCTGCGTTAATATGTTTATGTTAAAAAATAAACTTGAGGCCTTTGTTAGAAAAATTCTTATATGGAAGAACAGAGTGGAAAGTGGATCGCTCGAAATGTTTCCATTTACTGACGAGTATATAATTAGTAACAATATTTCAAAAAAAGATACTCCTATAACAAAAATTATAGTTAATCAGTTGAAGGATATGGAAGTTTACATGCATAGGTATTTTCCCAATGATATCGATACACAACAATGGATTTGCAATCCATTTTCAATTGAAATGGAAGAAATTAATTTTTTAAACTTCAAAGCACAAGAAGAATTTGCCGAATTAACAAGTGATACTACCTTGCGACTCAGATTTTCTCAAGTGCCTGTGCATGAATTTTGGATAGAAATCAAATCAGAATATCCCCTACTATCGGAAATGGCAATGAACAAATTACTGCCATTTTGTACAACATATTTATGTGAATCAGCCTTTTCCACATTAACTTACATAAAATCAAAATACCGTTTAACTTTAATAAACGTTGAAAATTTATTACGATCTGCAATAACTCAAATTGAGCCTAGATTTAATTATTTGTGTAAAAATAAATAATCACATCCGTCACATTAATATTGTTTGATGTTAATAATATGTTTTTATTAAAAAAATTGTTACAAAAGTTTATTTTTTCTATTGAATATATAGATATAGTTTTATGTTTTCTTATAAAAAAATTGTTACAAAAGTTTATTTTTTCTATTGAATAAATATATATATAGTTTTATGTCATTCTATTTATTGTGTTTTATTACGACCGATATCCCGTCAACGTTTCCAATTATATATATTTGAAATGAATGGGTACGTATTCTTTAATCCTTATTTTATTTACATTGTAAAATAGTGCGATATTACATCTACATCTACGGTTAATATATATTTCATTATATGGAGGAGGGGGTCGTTTAAAATTTCCTAAGCTTGAAGGGGGTCGCTATATAAAAAAGTTTAAGAAGCCCTGATATATAATATCAAGTAGTAAAAGTGCATCAGCATTCAATGCACTAGAAATTTTAAATCAAATTTATAGCTCGTCATACCATTTAGTACAATGACGAGTTTACACTCTCAAAATAAATCTATCCGAATAATTTTGCAAGAATCACATTGTCAAAAATGCCCCTTTACGTTTTTTTTTTTTTTTTTTTTTTTTTTTTACGTTACATCAAAACGAAGATATTTCTTGAAAACCTTTATCGTGTGTAAAGCGAAAGAATTTAATTTTGGAATTATATTTTAACAGATACTATAAGTTCTGTTTTAAAATATTAGATAAATGAAATGGATAGTTTATTTGATCTTTTTAATTATTTAACATTTTATTTTCAACATATATCACTATCGAAAGAATCAAAAACCAATTATTTAGTGAAAGCTAAGTAATGAACATTTATAAATAATGAATACGGTTGATATACAGAAAAAGCAGATTAAATATCTGAAATTCTATAAGAGTGCAATAAGTTATTTATTTTTGTAATATTACGATTTATAAAATTCATTTAATTATTTTCTAAATAAACTTTCTCTAAATTTTTATTTAAGCAGATTAAACATCGGAAATTCAAAGAAAGTGTAATAAGTTATTTGTTTTTGTAATATTTCGAAAATGACTGCTATAAAATCATTTAATTATTTTCTAAATAAACTTTCTCTAAATTTTTATTCAAAAAAATAATGTGATTAAACTTTATCCTGTACTATTGGTGTTTCAGAATTTAAAATAAAACGTGTCACAAATACTTTATTAAATAAGTTATTCCATTCATTTATTTATATTGTACAAACAGACACAATCGCATTTTTTTAGCTTTAGATGTTGGAACATTTTAACGAATCACCCGGATAATAATTTTGAAAAACAATTTTTGAAAGAAACTGCTCATGTATTTAACACAAAATTGTTTACTTTCAATATTTGATTTAACCAATTTTTTTACTTAAGACTTATGTAAACATTTATTTGGTGGAAAAAATTGAGTTTATTTTAGAGATGTGTTTAATTTAGTACGATAATGTCGTTTGCTGTTTACCTTTGAGAAGTTTCACATTCAAGGCAAAGTAGACATTTAATAGGGAGCTCGTATGTACAAAGAGTCTTGATAAAATTGCACAGATAATTAGTTTCTCCAGGTTGTTTGATGAAAAATTTCTTTACTCCTCAGCAGATGGTGTTTGATAAGCTGCATAATAATTAACTTATGCAGTAAAAGTACATTGTGAAGTGTTAACCAAAATTCTTACATATTAATCAAGCTGTTAATAGTAAAATGATTCATGGTATAACGGATATATGGTTAGTAAATATATCCTTACACTCCTATTAAATCTCATCTTTGAAAATGTCATTTAGCGATGATTCATGGTATAGCGAAGATATGGTTAGTAAATATATCCATACATTTCTATTAAATCTAATGTTTGAAAATATCATTTAGCCATGATTCATGGTATAGCGAAGGTGTGGATAGTAAATATATCCTTAAACTCCAATTAAATCTAATGTTTGAAAATGTCCTTATTTAACGATGATTCATGGTATAGCAAAGATATGGTTAGTAAATATATCCATTCATTTCTATTAAATCTAATGTTTAAAAATGTCATTTAGTGACCATAGCGAAGATATGGTCAGTAAATATATCCATTCATTTCTATTAAATCTAATGTTTGAAAATGTCATTTAACGATGATTCATGGTATAGAGAAGATATAGTTAGTAAAAACACTGATGGAAAAAAATCCCAACACTAGGACAGATCTGAGCTAGATAAACGAAATTTGGTAGGCGTGTTTATACATCTGAAATATGACGTCGATTCAAATTTTGAGCTACGCGCGTAAGTATGGCGCTAGTAGCGACACTATGAACATGCAAATGAGGTTTGCTTTAAATAAGCGCTGTAAGGTTCATGATCATTAATTACAGTTGAGATTTGACGTAGTGGGTTAATGTTAGTCAAGGATGCCTCTGAGAAGACGAAGAAGCCATTATCAACAGCTCACTGAGTTTGAACGAGGTCGTGTTGTAGGGCTACGAGAAGGTGGGTTTTCTTTCCGCGATATTGCTGAAAGACTTGGCAGGAATGTATCCACCGTGCATGAGTATTGGCGGCAGTGGTCAAGGGAAGGTACTGCCTCAAGATCGCCAGGTTCCGGGTGGTCACGTGATACTACTGAGAGGGAAGACCATCGTATTCGGCGAGTGGCTGTGGCTAATCGTACTGTGTCTGCAGCTGAAATTCGAGCTGCAGTTGGCACCACAGTGACACAACGAACTGTTACAAATCGGTTACTTCAAGGACAGCTCCGAACTAAACACCCTGTACAGTGCATTCCACTGACTCCAAACCACTGCCGTTTGCGACGTGAGTGGTGTCAAGCTAGAGGTCATTGGAGGACGGAGCGGAGATATGTTGTGTTTTCTGATGAAAGCCGGTTCTGCCTTCGTCGCAGTGATAGCCGTTTGTTGGTTAGAAGGAAGTAAGGTGAACGCCTGCTAGTGACCTCTCTGCGGCCTAGACACACAGGGCCTATTCCTGGAGTTATAGTTTGGGGAGCAATTTCGTATGACAGCAGGAGCACTCTCGTGGTTATCCCACGCATCCTGACTGCAAATTTGTACGTCAGTCTAGTGATACAACCTGTTGTGCTGCTATTCATGAACAGCATTCAAGGGGGTGTTTTCCAACAGGATAACGCTCGCCCTCATACCGCTGTTGTAACCCAAAATGCTCTACAAAGTGTCGACATGTTGCCTTGGCCTGCTAGATCACCAGATCTTTCTCCAATCGAGCACGTATGGGACATCATTGGATGACAACTCCCGCATCATCCACAACCAGCATTAACCGTCCCTGCATTGACCGCCCAAGTGCAGCAGGCATGGAACTCCATCCCACAAACTAATACCCGACACCTGTACGACACAATGCATGCACGTTTGCATGCTTGCATTCAAAATTCTGGGTGTTACATCGGTTACTAATGTACCAACATTTCACATTTGAAATGGCTCTTCTCGCCAATGGCTCTACCTGTGATCTTGAAACTTGAATCAATTAAATATGTTACCTAGACAAATGTATTCCTAAAATTTCATTACTGTACAATATTTTTTTCTTGTTGTTGGGATTTTTTTTCCGTCAGTGTATATCCTTACATATTAAACCTAATGTTTTAAAATGTCATTTAGCGATGATTCAAGGTATAGCGAAGGATGGTTAGTAAATATATCCTTTCCCTCCTATTAAATCTAATGTTTGAAAATGTCATTATTTAACGGTGATTTATGGTATAGCGAAGGTATGGATAGGAAATATATCCTTACACTTCTATTAAATGTAATGTTTGAAAATCCCTTGTTTAACGAGGATTCACAATATTATTTTAATAAAAATAATATTGTATATAAGTTCATGATTTCTGGTATCTGAAGTATGAAAATTTTTGAAATATTAATATACTGTAAAATTTATCTTTATCGGCATCCAATAATGTTTGTTAAGATCGCAGTGCCAAATATATATTAAATAAAATTCGCAATATTTTAAAATACTGTTGGGTATTGATTTCTATAATACCAATTTAATATGTGATTAAATTAGCAATGTGAGTTACCTGGGTTTAAAAAATATTTATTGTAAAAGAACATTGGTTTTTCATAGATTCGAAATAAATTAATTAATAGTTTAAAGCATTTTAGCTCGTAAAATGAGAAAATACCGTTGTTTATGCGTGAAAATTACATTTCAAGTAAATTCATGATTTTATACTTTTTGACAATAAAGTATTTCAAAAACAAAGTTATATTTACTTAATCATGATGAAATTAAAATTCCAAACACATTTGCGTCAGATTTTTTTTTATATGTTCAACATATTTTACGTTATTACCACACATTAAATGGAAGATCATTGGAATTAAAATTGGACAAAATTAATCAGCAATATAAAACCGTGGATAAGATTTCTGATCTAGAATCTGAAATTTTTTAATTTATTTAGTTTTAATTTTTGATTTTGCAGGTAGAGGAAAAGCGCAAATGCTGCTTAATTCCAGCCAAATACACGAATGAGTAATCAACCATAAAAGCATTAAATAATTAAAGCCAATTTCTGAAATTCTTCAAAAAATAAATAATTCGGGCTAATTTGATTCCAATTTTTAGTTCCGTTTACTTAATTAGTTTAGTTTCTTCTCATAGTGTTAATTTATTTAAATAAATTTGTTTAGCGCTCACTAAATAAAATAATAGTTTTTAATAGTTTTTTTTTTAATTTTAAATTTTAATCTTGTTCTAATCCGAGATAAATTTTAGTTTGGATTTAAATTTTGAGTTCCGTTTCGTTTCTTAAATTATTATAATTTAGGTTTGTTTCATAAATAGGTTTTATTTCATTTGGCTTTCAGGTTTGTTTAGTTTTTGTAGTTTAATTCCGAATTAACCTTTAATCTTCGATTTCGATATTCTTTGTTTCGTTTTAAAAAAAAGGTTTCCGAAATTATTATTTCTTCTAACACAATGGATGTCACTCTGAATCTCCATTTATTATTATTTTCACAGTATTCAAATCGAATAGCAAAAAGGACATTATAGTTAAAATTTCTTCACCTGGTTCTAGTATGTTTTTTACTTATTGTTTTTTTAATTATTGGGTTGATTATTTTTGATTATTGATTGAATATTCTTATGTGGTGGGTTTATCATATATATTTTGCTTTGTTTGGTGATGTTTTTAATGTTGTTTCTTTTTGTGTCTTTGTTGTTAAATTCCCTTATCTTTTTGACCTTAATATTCGGGTCACGAAGGCTCAATACCTTAGGACATTATCTGATTCCTCACAGAAAAAATCCCTTATTTTGAATCCTTGCCAGAGGGAGACCCTTGAAAACGTCTTCAGGCCGGGTTCGTTATTTATTTGTCGCAATTTTGATTCTATTCTATTCCTTTTTATTTTGCTTATATTGTTAATTAATTTAGATTCATCTGGTTTTTAGACCATCTGTTTTAGTTGTAGCTGCATTTGCGCTCACTAAATACAATCGTTTATTATTATTTTTTTTTAATTTTAAATTTGTTCGAATCTGAAGTAATTTTTAGTTTCGATATCAATTTTTGGTTTCGTTTCCGTAATTAGCGTCTTTTTTACTTCGTTTGCATAATTTTATTAATTATATTTATTTAGATTGGTTTCATTAATAGGTTCTATTTCAATTACTTTTCATTTTGTGAACTTTTAGCATTTAATTCCGAATTAAATTTTAATCTCGATTTCGACCTAATTCGTTTCGTTTTAATATTTGTTGACCAGGATATGGGTTTTAATTATTTCAATGCTTTTATGGTTGCATGTTTATATATGTGTCAGTGTAATGGTTTTTGATGCATCAAACTGGTTTAGATTACTGGTTTATTGAATGATTAAAATAAGATGATTTTTAGAATGAAGTTTCATTGATGAAGAATTACTTGCAATTTCATATAGATTAACAGTAGATATGTTCACTTGCTCTTTCCCACCTACGCGTGGCACCTTGAGCATTTGCAAATGAATTCTTTAACACAAGAATTCCAATTTCGACCCTTTGAAGAGGATCATGTTTCAACGGTTTCTGGTCGCGACCCTTCTCGGTGGCGGACGTCCGTCTCCTCTTGCTCTAGGGAGCTCTCTCTGCACTCTGCTCTCTGACTGTTGATTAACACAGGAAGAAGTATTGAGCGCCCTCTCGTGGAATTAATTTACCATATATATGTACAGTAAAAGCTCCTTATTCGCGCTTTATTCATTCGCGGATTTAAAAAAATGCGACCCAATTCCTATATCCGGGGCTACAAATTTCTTTATTCGCGGATCTAATAAGTACGTACGTAATAATTAAAGGATTCCAATAGGTATCCAACCCAATATCCTTTGTAAATGCGGTCAAATGGACTAATAAAAAAAGTAAAATAGATCTTACTACCGCTTTGTCTAAAGTATGTTGTTAAATGCAAACATAGCAGAAATCGCAAATGGAATAGGACGAGATGGGTTGGAACAGATAGAGTCAATCGACATTCAGGAAGTGCTTGAATCGCAAGATGAAAACTTGACTGATACCGACTTGAAGGAAATGTTAAATTCGCAGCCCATTGAAGAAGAGGCTTCAACAAGCACTGGAAACTTGACATTTAATTTGAAAAATCGTAGTGAAGGTTTAAGAATGGAAAATGAGCTTCGCGATTTCATTATGAGCATTGATCCATATTTGGAACGGAGTCTTATTTTTAAGAGGCAAATTTCTAATGCGACTGCTGAGTATCACTCTGAATGAAAGGAGCTTTTAAAACCTACCAAGCAAGAGAAAATGATAGAATTCTTCAAACCAATTAAATTGATGTTTTTAATTTTTTTTTATTTTGTCACCTAGGAACGTATTCCCTACAATCCCATATAAATTACCGTTCCGTATTCACGGTTTCTATATTCGCGTCATATTTATGGACACATATACCCCGTAATAAAGAGCTTTTACTATATATATATATATATATATAGGAAGAGTGTGAACTAATATTAAAAATTGGAAAAAAAGGATTCCATTTGATTGACTTGAATTCCGAATCAGATCCACCAAAACAAATATCCTGTGGAAACATTGTTGTAAAAGAAAAGAAAATTTGCAGAATGGGAAAAAGCTTACCCAAATTTCGCGAAACTAGTCCAGTACATCATGGTCGTTTCAGACAGAGCCGCTTCCTCCGCTGTGAAATTACTGGGAAAGTGTGCCAGAGATGCCACAAGAGGTGCACCAAACACGTAAGCCAGGTCTTCTCCCGTGATTCCGCCGAGCCTTGTGGCATAATCTCCTTCTTCCGTCTGGTGGCCGAATACGTAGAAGTATGTCTTGGTGGGTACGAAGAACATGCGAAACGGGCTGTCCGCGGGTAGGTTCGGATTGCTGTGGAGCATGGCCGTTTTTATTAATATGGAGGCGACGGTGGCATCACTCAGGGCCTCCACTGTCCCCCTGAAAATATCCGTGGGATGAAGGTGGGGTACTGACCAATCCATGTATTCGTTCACAACTGTGAGAAGTATCTGAAATGACAGAAAAAATATTGTGAGAAAATTTACAGGCATGACAGTACTATATTTTAATTTTTAACTTTGTTTAAAACCTTAACTTTTAAAACTTTTTAACCCCCTCTTTATACTTAATTTGAGAAGACAAAATAGGTTCCAACGCATTTATATTTTCAATAATAATATAGTTTAACAAATATGTGCATATTTGTGTTTATATAGTGTGTTTATATATGTGTTAAATTTTAAATCATACTACATTTGAAACATATTAAGAGCCACTTTTGCTTTTAGAGGGAGCATTGATACGATTGATTGATTTAATACATGATCTTATAATATCTTTTTAGCGCATAAAATGGTGTTTTAGTTATATATTTTAAAAAAATCTATAGTTAATTTCATGTAAATTAAATGTTGCTTAGATATTTTATTTTTGTGTATAAGCTTAGGTTTTGATCTTAACCCTTAACTGCGGGCGTGAAGTCTGCAAGACCGTTAGCTATGAGCTTTCATTTACCCTTATCCTATTTTTAACCCAATTGCACGGATTGACCCTGTAGCTTCCTGTTTAGTGACCTTCAATGCATGCGCACGTTTTTAAATGGTTTCAACGGATGGTTTTTATTACATTTCAGTTATTTCCTTAAAAGCGGTCTCTAAGACCACACACCCTGTCCCAGTGATAGTGTTTAACCGATGAAGCTAAAACTTTGCCCCCGAAATATCCACACAAGTCCCAGTGATAGTGTTTAACCGATGAAGCTAAAACTTTGCCCCCGAAATATCATCCAATTGACTGATTCTCTTATGAAACAGTGCTCCAAAGTTTTTGAAATGAAGCGGAAAGTGATTTTAGTGATAAGGATGATTGTACAGAAGAGTGTTTCGATGACAGTTCACATTCAATTGATTCTGATAAGTATGTTCGAACAACATTCATTTTTCCAGTGATAATGTATTTTGACAAATTGATAAAATACATTAATATACCAAGACATACATATACGGAATTTATACGTTGATTTTTATACCAGTTCTTAATCTGTATGCTTAAAATGCCCTCCTCTATCAGCGGGCTTGTAAAGTTGCGGAATCTAATATGAAGCAAGACTGCTAGCCCTAGTTGGTGGTACTCAACAAACAAGAGACACTCATTTTGGCTGAAATTGTTGGCAGCTTTCTATCAGCAAGCTAGTAAAGTTCCATAAGTAACATCAACATATCTACTAGTCTTAATAGAATTGTTTTTATAATCATAAAAAAAGAAATTTAAGCAGATATAAGCCTTCTGAGTATTTCTATTTGAAAATTTTGTTAATAAATAGAATATTAAGCAATTATGCTTTTCAAAGACGTGAAGACACTCATAATTATTTTCATTTATAAATGATCAAAAATTTAAGTACTGATATAAGACATAAGTCAGTTGTATAAAAAAGTTATATCTTGCAACAGTATTTAAATCTGATGCAGCAAGATAACAACACAGCGGCATATTGTTCAAAGCAATATATGAACTTTTGCAGGAAGAGAGAATGCAATTACTTAAAAAGGATTTCGGGAAGAATTTTTCCTTAAAAACTTTTAACATTTTGTCCAAAAACTGTCACACACTTACGATGAAATAGGAATTAAGTAAAAATCAATATTGGTTGCTAAAAGTGCATTATCTAATGATGAAATATGATGAATTAAAAAAAAAACGGAAAGTGGTTGACTTTCAAATATCATAGTAGTAAAATAAATAATGGATAAAATAAATTAGATAATGATTTCGTATCAGAAATACATTAATAATGCATCCATTATTTCTTTTTTTCTTGGAAAGCTGGAAGAAATGAATTATTCAATATAATTTTGTCGGAGCCTTTTCTTAAACTTTCTTTAGAAATCAGAGTATATATCCCATTAATTGAATTCCCTACAGTATAGCAGAAATGGTTATCTTCGCTTAGCCGACTAATAAAGAAGACCCTTTCTTTTAATCAATCAAAATCTAAAGAGGAAGCATAACTTTGTTCAGTGAAAAAGGAAGCAAAAGTTAATAAAAATAAATGTTTCAGCTACTAGTTACTGAATCTCTGATAACGAAAAGGGTTTTTTAGAGGAATCAGTAAATGCAAACAATTTCTTTACTCTTTTATTAATGGAATTATAAATGTTCGGGTTAAACTTTTATTGGTAACCTTAGTCACAATACAAAGAGTATCCTAAGGGATTGAGAATGTATCAATTTTAACTTATAAATACTGTACCACACGGACATTTCTGTTGTTTTAGATTTTAAATATTCATTTTGTTATTTATTTTTAAATATACTTTTAATCATTCATTCCATCACATACAGTTAATAAAAATAAATGTTTTAGCTAGTTATTTCTGAAACTCTGATAACGAAAAGGGTTTTCTTAGAGGAATAAGTAAATGCAAACAATTTCTTTACTCTTTTATTAATGGAATTATAAATGTTTGGGTCACTACTTTTATTGCTGACCTTATTAACAGCTAGCCGCCTTTGGCGACTAGCTGGTTCGCCATGAGTAATGCGTTCTAAAATTTTCCATTAAATCACATATTCATTAGCCTTGAAGTAATTCCGGGCATTGATTGGCCGGAAATTAATATTTTCTTTAAGATGATGGACGGAAAGTTCTAAAAGAACACGTTTTCCTAATAATATTCTTTAATTTTATAAATCAGTCAGTTTTAATTATCGGTTATGCTTCCAAAATATTAAAATGTTTTTTTCGGTGATGTTGCCAAAATATTAAATATGTTTTTTAAAGAAAGCGAAAAAAAATTATTGAATTATGATACAGATATTGCAAACGATTATAGAAATATGCCATTAGGTCGGGATTTCAATGCATATTCTGTCAAAATTCAATCAGGTTTACCGTAAATAAAGAAGATTTATTTAATTAATCATTTAGATATTGCAAACGATCATAAAAAGCCTTTGCCTTGCATTTATTTTCTTAGAAAGTATCACTTTTCATATTTATGTTATTTTATCCAGTCCCGAGCTGAAACTTGTATTTCTTTAGATTTGATTTGCGATGATAGTTTTTTTTTTAATCTGAACTTCCGTCATTCTTTTATTTTATCCGGTCACGTGCTAAAAAAACATGGTTAAAAGATTTCTTTAAAAATTCGCTAAAAATAGAAGCTTAAGTTATACATTAAAACACTGATACCATTAGAAAGCTAATTTTTTTAATCATTAAATTGGTGTAAAAATCATGTTTGTGCGATAATATTTTCGTAATTTATAGAGGAAAAACTTCAAAATTTCGCTTAAATTTTAATTAATTCAAATTTTAATTAAAAATTCGAAAAAAGGGCTCCGAAGTGCACATTCCCGACCTCCAAGGTATACATGTACGAAATTTGGTATCTGTAGGTCCAACGGTCTGGCCTGTAGAGCGCCAACACACACACACACACATTGAGCTTTATTATAAGTATAGATTATAGAGTATCTAATGGATTGAGAAGGTATCAGTTTTAACCTATAGATAATGTGACAAATGTACATCTCTGTTGTTTCATATTGTAAATATTCAGTCTTTTTGATTTTTAATTATTTGTTCCATGTCATAATTTTGCCAATATAGCTTCAGCAATGGGCCATTTTAAATTATTATCCCCGGCCATTTACCGATTCCAAACTCAATCGGCCAGATTTTTATCCAGACTGAATCGATTTACCGCAAGATAGGAAAACCGCGTGCTGGATTTTTTTTTTCTCTTTTCAGACAGTATTGTAGTCCATTTCAACGCACGTGCATTCATTCAATTAACAATAAAAGATAGAACTTTTGAGATCATTGAGGTATCCGACTACTTTAAAAACTCTGGTTATCGACCACATTGGCATTCTTTTCTTGTTGTCCTTGCTTGTACTGCAGACTTTTCTTTTTTCAAAACAGTTTGTCTTTTCCAGGAAAAGGAAGGACTGACCTATCATTCAAGGTCACCTATTTTTCAGCTGAAATTTGTCTTTCACTTCAATTTTCTCAAAACTTTAATTTTCATAAAAATTCTGCACCGTTAACACAATATCTCAGACAAATAGAGGTATTTACATAAAAATTTTAGAGTGTATTTTAAGTGATATGCGAAATGAAATACACTAAATTTTGATTGTTGGTGAAATACTTTTTGTACCCGTAACTTCTAATATTTGTATATATTTGTAATAACTAATATTTGTACCCGTAACTTCTTTGCATCTCAAAATCGTTCTTAGATGTCGGTTCGTTTCATTCATCATCGTATTCTATAACTGTTGTGCTAAGAAAAATAGGATTGTTGCATTACCATTTTGCGTAGAGGGTTAGCCGTTTTGGTTCAATTTCATTAACATTTGCTACACATTTTCCTATTTCCCAAAATATATTGTATTTTCAAACATTTTTTTTTTTGTATTTACGGTATTTTGCATTGTAAATGACAATACTTTTAAAACAATGGCTTTAATCATTTTTTTTTTTTAAACAGATTTTTCAAAAATTTTCCTTCGAACGTAGTCGGATACCTTAATGATTAAGAATTGTTTTATAATTATGTAGTAAATGCAGAGTTTCTTTCAAAAATACTATGTTGGCACATTTCCGTTATATAGGGTGTTTTTCTAATTGTCCTCTGTAGCTCCAACTATCAGCCTCAAAATCACCAAATTTTGTACCGAGACTATTAACGACATGGGAAAAAAAATTCTGCCAAAAAAAAAAATCAGTTCCAAAAGTTGCCGATATGAGGTAAAATAAGGGTCTTTACATTTTAAGACAGTTAAAATTCCATTTAAAAAGTGTGGAAAAATGTTAAAATTCAAATTTCAAATTACATAGCCAACACCAGCACGAGTATTTTGAGTTAAAAAAAAAAGATGTAAGCGAAATTTTGCTTAAAACTTTTCATAGCGTCAAAGCACTAACATCCAGTTGCCCGGCAACTCCACGTGTGCTACTATTACCAGCAGAGTTCGTCTGACTTCTTTGAACGATTGCAGTCGCCACGCCTGTGATCATATTCTCCACCAGACCGAGTGGCGAGAGAACCTGTATTTTTAATTTTTGTAATCATTGCTTTCACTGCATTACCTGATAGAGGTCCTTTGCGTAAATGGTTTGGACTTTTAAATTCGCGAAGAGCGACTGCTGCATTGGATTGATTTAGAAAAAGTAGCTTCACAAGCCATACTCGCAGTGCTAGAGTGTGACGCATTCTACAAATCAACTTTACTTAAAAACATGATCTTCAATGAACCGGTTCTTTTTTTATAACTCAAAATACTGGGTTGGTGTCGACTGCGTAAATGGGATTGTGCAATTTTCCCTCCGTGTTTTATGTAAGATTTTAACTGCCTTAAAGTGTAAAGCTCCACATTTTCCCCTATCGGCAACACTTTTCACCGAATCCCTTTTCCCATGTCATCAATAGCCCCCTACGAAATTTGGTGGGCCACGGTGGCCTGGTGGTAAGGTCTCGGCTTCGGAACTGGAGGGTTTCAGGTTCGAGACTCGATTCCACCGAAGATCCGTCGTGTGAGGGGGTCTCTTGCACGTTAAATCTGTCAGGCCAAAGTCCTCCCGCTGGTGTGGTGTGGTGTGGAGAGGGGGGTGCCACTTCAGGTGTCGTCCTCGTCATCTGACCGTGGTTCAAAATTACGAGGTCCGTCCCAAAATAGCCGTCGTGTTGCTTTAAATGGGACGTTAATATAACTAAAACTAAAAAAAAACTACGAAATTTGGTGTCTTTGCAGTTGATAGTTCAAACTACAGAGGTATCTAAGTACCGTAGGTTTAAAACACTTCATTTCACACACTGTACTCCATTTAAGATTTATTAAAATATCACCTTCTTTATTCAATAGCCGTATTCTGATTCTGATGTATTCTGAGGAAGATTAAATGTGTGCCGAAAGTAACGTCACACCGGCGAAAAGAATACAATTAAAATTTGTAAATATAGAATTCAAATAGCTATCAAAAGACTCGGTTTGTAACATAGCTTTCCCATAGCATGCACAAAGTGCTAAGTAGAAAGGTTTTCACAAATCAACTGATATTTGAAAAAAAGAGTTTCACTCAGCTTCGTCAAATTACTGACCCTGGTGTCAATTAAGTAATCGTTGTTTCGCATTTTGCAATTTTTCCCAGTGTTTTAGGCAAAACTTTAGCTGTTTTAAAGTGTAAAGTGCCTCATTTCACCTTATCGGCGACTTTTGGAACTGATATTTCTTCATGGATTTGTTTTCAATAGTCCCAGTGCAAAGTTTGGTGGCAATAGATTAGTGTAGGTCGTTGAGTATATTAATTTCTCTAATAGCTTAGAGCTCCATCGGAATTATTTTTAATTTTATAATCGCCTTATATTAGAAATATGTAAATGCGTTTTACACCAATGAAAATTATTTCAATAACCCTGTACCTCTGTTTCTTGTTCCTTTTTTACATTAAATTATTTTTTTAAATTCACGATGGCTTTGTCACGATTTATTAGTATATTCGATCTAATGTAAATAACAGATTAAAGCTAGTATATATCGAAACTTTTATGATATTAAGATCTTATAACAGAATGAAAAAAATATTCTAAAATGGATTATTTCACAGCATGAGATATGCAAGTAGTGTAAACCGGAGCATGAAGTGATATTTTCAAATATGGAAAGAAATATACTATATATAAGTGTAAAATATTAAAATATTACATAAAAAATGTGTAAATTTAAAAATATATAACATATTGTTAGATAAAATGTAATATAACATTAATATGTACTGAAATATACAAGAATGTAATAGAAAATTCCAATGCAATGGAATATTTTAAAATGTAAAAGAATATTCTAGAATATAATAGAAAATTCCGATGCAATGGAATATTTTAAAACGTAACAAATAATTTTTGTATAAAAATTGCACTGAGTTTTGTTATACGATGCTTTATTACAAATTTATCTTTTACTTCAACAGTTGATATCTGAAATCCCAACTATAACAGTAGTTATGTATAAAGAAAATTAAAAGGGTATGGACAATTTCTGGAAGTACTTAAAAAAGCATTAAAAGTAAAAATCAATATAAAACAGTTTATTGCTTATGCTAGAATCTAAAGATTTCCTTTTTTTTCATTGGCACTTTAGTAAGAAAAGCAGTGCTTTGAAGTAGTAGTGATGCAAAAGCACAAAAAATAACTATTATTCTTGCACTTCAAAATGACTGTTATTCTCATACTTCAAAAACATGACTTTTTATTCTTACACTTCATGACTTTTGTTATTATGAAAATTTTTCTAGATCAAAAACCATAAATAAATTAGTATGTGAATGCTAGCTAAACAAACTTTTAAAATGTACGTACACACTTTTTATTGTCATTTTAGTGGAAAGAAATATATTACATTAATTATTGATTCATTAATTAATATTTAATGAGCTAATAGTTTATTTTTATAATTAATATATGTTTTTGAAACATGATATCTGAAATTTAATTTGTACAGACACCATTCTATTTGGAAATGGTGCCTAATATTTGTCTTCATGTTGTCTGTCTCAGTAAAGTCATAAAAATTTATATTTTTTTTAGCAATTTTTTCATCAACGATGAATAGGAAAAGCAAGATTTTTTCTGTCATTTTAACTTTTTTAACTAACATTAAAACTATTGAAAATTTATTCCTGTAAATGTAGCTTTGATGGAGGTACAAAACATCCACTGTCTTGTATAAATGATTTTGGTTTATAAATGATTGTACTCGGTTCATTTTTTGTTGAGTTATGATTGTTTGAATGAGGCAATATAGCGGGAAAATAACATTCTTCATAAAATGAGTTTAAAAAGAAAAACAGAGACTAGAGATTTAGAGAAAGGACCCCATGAAAAATCCTTATAACTTGAAAAATATTCCGAATATCGACTGTTGCAAATGAATTCAATCACATGATATGTGGGTGGAGCTAACCGCGAAACCCATGTGGTATCGTAAGTATATATATGCATATATAAAATCTTTTTAAGACCAGTTATGTGTGTGTGTGTGTGTAATGTGGTTTGGTTTTCATGACGGTAGCTTCTAGAATGGTTAACCGAATATATCTTGTCTCGGAATATAATTTGAAATTATATTTTTACTCGGATTAATTGCTCCCATGTCTTTGTCTTAAATATGCACGTTGTTGAATCTTTTTAAGTTTGCTGTTAAAAATAAACTGTTTAAAAAGGCAACCAGCTAGTCATTTTTTGGAATCTCGTATATTTTAACTAGATGATATACCATTATTTATTTTTATCGACAACATTGTTAAAAGCTAAAATTGTTTGTTAAATATTGTTTGAAAACTAAAGGAACAGAGAAAATATATTATGAAGGAATAAAAAATATTCGATATTTTGAAGGATTTTCGAAATTCAAAGTGTGTACCTACACCTTAACAAGATTAAAAAAAAAAGTAATTCCCTATCTCAATCCATCCGGCTTATTCTAATCTAAGAGAGATACTTTGTACCCAAAGCTGAACAGAACAACACGTAATACTACATTTTTATGTCTTGCAGAGGACCTGATATATCTCTTTGGGATCCACGTCAGGATTATGTTCGTTGGAGTCTAGAAAAGAATTCCACAAGGGAAAAAAAGGTCACCCAGATATTCTGAGAGGAAGGGGCAATAAGTTATGAGTGACAGGCTGGGACATGTCGTAGGGTCTTATCGGGCAGGTCCAACGTCACGAGAATGATGAAAATCCTTTCCGATTTCAGGCAGGCACCCAGGAAGCGCCCTCTGATGAATGGCCTTTTTACATAAACTCCAAGTCTTGGCGAGCGTCACCAGCAGCGGCTCTTGCCATTGTCCGAGATGGAGAGCTCCTAACAAAGGCTCCGCGTCCTGAAGCTGGACAGTTTGAAATGCGAGGAGTTCTGGGAAGAGCGAGATAAGGAAGGGATGAAAAGAATTGGCTCTCTTTGCCTATTTTTCCTATGGATATGGTATTAGATGAGCGTGTATGTTAAAAATTAATAGATTGTATTGCTTATAAGCGTGGCATTAATATTTCGATCAATATATATATATATATATATATATATATATACATACAGAAATGCATATACATATATATGTGTGTATACACGCACATGCACACACACATACATATATATATATACATATACATACACATATGTACATATATACACATTTCCTGAGTCAACAAAAGTTAAATCGAAACTAATTAGGTAAACATCGATATTAAAATTTAATTCGGTATTAAATAACTAAAAGTTCACAAAAATGAAAAGTAGGTGAAATAAAACCTATTTATGAAATAAATCTAAATTAATATAATTATTATAATAATGTAAAAGAAATTTTTTACGGAAACGAAACTAAAAATTATTTCGGATTCAAACAAATTTAGAATTTAAAATTTAAATATTAAACAAAAAACTCTCATTGTATTTAGTGAGCTCAAGTACAGCTACAATTAAAATGCAGATGAAGTTAAATTAATTAACAAAGTAAGCAAAAAGAAACAGAATTGAATTAAAACTACAACCAATAGAAGAAGAACAATATATATATATATATAGTTTACATTTTCAATCGTTAGCAAAATACTTGTTATTCATCCACTCAAGTTTAAATGCACTTTTTTAAAACTTCTAGTCGATGGCACTTGATGTTGATAAAGTTCTTTTTTCCAATATTAACTAATTAATTACATTTTTCCAGTAACTTCTATCTGGCAGTCGCCAAATGATAATATATGATGAATATAAATAATATAAGGAAATAAGTAGGAATTGAACTTTAATTTTTTATATTACTTGTCATGTAGTTATGAATATATATGGCATTAGATGTAGATGTCTTTTAAAAATTAATAGGCGATTATATTACTTAAAAACATATCATTGATATTTCGACAAAATCAAGATATTAGTGTTATTTGTTATGTATGTTGGTGCATTAAGCTCATTTAGTGGTATGCAACTTAACCTAAGAATGAATAAACAGAAAAGGTCTGTGAATTGGTGTTAGCAATTTTTTTTTTAAATTTTATATTTCCTATTCACGTAACAAATTGAAAAAATTGCAAATGTTTCCTATCAGAATTTTTTTAATTTAGAATTCGGCCTGGTATTATATTATTTTAGTGGATTGATATTTGTTTCAGTTTCATTTTAGCGATTAGTTTTGAGTGTTCTAGAATATGATGGATGGAGTAAAATCTATTGCAAGAAAATGAAACTTTTAATATTATTATACATTTGCATCTAAAGTGTAATGCATATAATAATTTTTAAAAAACTCTTAACTCTGTGCCAATGGGTACGACATTATAAATTTAGGTTTCTGTTAGTTATTGTTATAATCATAAGAGGAATTTTGTTACAGAATAACCGATGTATTTAATCTTTAGTTTTGTTCTTAAGCCCGTTTTTGTAAAGAAATTTGTATTGATTTATGGGTTACAGTAAATACTTTGTGATTGTCTAATAATGTATGAATATTGTAATTTGAATTAAAATTATGCACATTAATGTGAGATAAAAGTGTCAATAAATTTCAGTTTTAGAGAGACTATTCAGCATAATTTTCGTTTGGAAGTTAAATAAAAGAGCCTTAGTCATTAATTCTAAGAAAAACCATTTTTACTCAGTTCATACACTAGAATTCAGTACTTATAGTACGAAGAAATTTATGCAATAGGTTTAAAAAATTATTTCTAAATATATTGCTTAAGAATTATTAAAAAATTAAATTGTCGTCAAATTAGAAAATTTGAAACTAGTTCGTGCAATTAAATTCATGTGATAAAAAATCGCTATACCGTCAAAGACAACAAAATTTTCGTTTAAAGCAACGATGCATTCTTCCTTAGCTGATCCAAGACTGAAGAAGTACAGATGCTTTTAGAGGAAGAAAAGCTTTTAAATTTTCGTATTGATTATGGTCTTTGCAGTTGAACAGATTGATACAGAAATAGTAGTAGCTTTTTTTTTTCCGATGTGAAAATTGTGAATACAATTTATGTATATATCATTCCCAAACTGTAATAATCTTTACTTATAATAAAGCTCAATGTGTGTGTGTGTTGGTGCTCTACAGGCCAGACCGTTGGACCTACAGCTACCAAATTTGGTACATGTATACCTTGGAGATCGGGAATGTGCACCTCGGGGCCCTTTTTTCCAGTTTTTAATTAAAATTCGAATTAATTAAAATGTAAGGGAAATTTCGACGTTTTTCCGCTATAACTTCCGAAAACATTATTGCACAAACATGATTTTTACATCAAGTTAAAGATTTTAAAAAAATTAGCTTTCTAAAGACATCAGTGTTTTAATGTATAACTTAAGCTTCTATTTTTAACGAATTTCTAAAGTAAAATTTTAACCCCCGTGCTAAAAAGCACGTGACTGGATGGAATAAAGGAAATATAAAAATGTTATATTTTCTAAAAAAATAAATGCAAGGCAAAGGATTCTATAATCGTTTGCAATATCTAAATAATTAATTCAACAAATCTTTTTTATTTACGGTAACCCTGATTGAATTTAAACAGGATATGCATTGAAATCCCAACTTAATGGCATATTTCTATAATCGTTTGCAATATCTGTATCATTAATTCAATAATTTTTTTCCCTTTTTCGCTTTATTAAAAAAAAACATATTTAATATTTTGGCAACATCACCGAAAGAAACATTTTTAATATTTTGGAAGCATAGCCGGTAACTAAAACTGACTGATTTATAAAATTAAAGAATATTATTAGGAAAACGTGTTCTTTTAGAACTTTCCGTACATCATCTTAAAGAAAATATTAATTTCCAGCCAATCAATGCCTGGAATTACTTCAAGGCTAATGAATATGTGATTTAATTGAAAATTTTAGAACGCATTACTCATGGCGAACCAGCTGGTTGCCAAAGGCGGCTAGTCTTTAATAAATGAAAAAGAATGTTTGTTTGTGTGTCTCTTATGCCTTCCTAAACCATTCATCCGATTACGATGAAACTGGGTCAGCTAATGGCTTAAAAGGTAATAAGGTATCGCAAAAAGACCCAAACAAATACAAAAGATGTTATTTAATCTACTTAAATGTTTGTGTTTCTAAAATTTTAAGAGAATAAAGCGTAACTTATAACGTTAATTATTTAAGCGTAATTTTTAAAAAATAATTTCACTATTTAATTATAAGTATTTTTAATGTAAGTAGATTTATACCATATTCTTGAATATTAAGTGAATCCATGGAAGTTGGAATAAAAAGAGCAACTCGAGTCATGAATATTCTATTGGAAAGTGAGAATTTTTATAAGAAAACATTTGGTACCTCCTTTTTATCCCTTAGGAGTCAGATTTGTAAGAGAGCGTAGAGCTTCTTTGAAGTTGCCTAGTGACAATACTTTTAACATATTCTTGTCTAGAAACCTGTCTGATATCCAAACATGAGACTATTTCTCAAAAAAAGGCCTTTTCTTGTCAAGGTAACGGAAGCATTTTGTTCGAAACTTCGGCACTGTATTTTTTCAGTATGTAAATGTTGGTCATATTTTGTACACTTTATTCAAGCTCTATTTATTCACTCTTTGCCACAAAATTAAAATTATAGATTCTACCTTCCAAATTTATTTAACTAGGGAGACTATATTAATCTTAATCTTAAAAAGTAAGTAATATTTTTCAAATAATCCCCTTAGAATACTTAAAAAAAAGATAGTTATAAAAGTTTTTAGACTTTTTTAAACGATAGATATTAGTAAAAAAATTTAGCTTTTAAAAGATAAATATTAGTTAGCTTATATGATATTATTTTTGATCAGGTGTTCAGTCAGTAATCTCAGAGCTTGGCGACGGTGAAAGTTTGAAGAAGTGGCGATGGATTTCGCGACTTTGGCGACCAAATATAAATTACTCGAAAAATTTCATTAATTAATAAATGTTAAGAAAAAGCGTCAAGATCTTAATTTAAAAAATATCAACATCAAGTGTCATCCACTTCAAGTTTTAAAAAAAATGTATTTGAACTTGAGTTGATGAATAAAAAGCATTATATTAACGACTGAAAATTTAAACAAGATATATAAATATAAATATTTAGGGAGAGTGTAAAATAATAGTAGATAGAGATTGAAAAATGGTTTGTCTTATATAAAATATAATTTTTGATGTATTAAAATTGCTATTTTCGTCTTTAAAAATTCGCCTCAGTTTGGTTATTTGTTCATTTTAAATCAAACGACGCCTGAAAAATAATTTTAAGTGTTTTGAAAGTTCTTTAAAAACATTTTTCCAAATGAGAGCGAGATTTCTCTAGCTTGTTATTTTCCCACTTCCTCAACTATTTATAGAGCTTAAAACATTTATTCCGGGTTTCTTCTTTTTGTTTACAAAAGGAGTATAACTCCAACATTTGGTCTTAAACTTTTTAACATTATCATCATTAAAAAAGAAAGAGTAAACAGTCTTGTAAGGAAAGATAAGACAATTAATCAAGTTAAAAAGGGACGTCGGATTAAAAGTAGTTTTCAAAAGTTATCTGGCAAAGGTGTCTTATCTCTGAAATAAAGGCACGTTGTGGTATTTTTCTTAAGTTAAAAATGTCATTTTTCTTTTGTCAAAGTGTAAGAAAGAAAGGGATTATAATATCCTGTTTCTCTGAGAATGGCTGAATTCCATTATAAATAAGAAAATTCATTAATTAACATGTTCAAAATTAATTTTTATGCTTCAATCAATTATTTTGTGTTTGTAAAGACAAAATGTTGCACATATTAACCATTTACTGTGGCAATGTAATTAAAGGAGTGCTTGCTAAAATAGCACACTGTAATTCGTAGTGAGATCTTAAAACTTTTCCCATTGAATTCATTTTCGTGCTAAGATTGCGCTCCTGTGAACTAAATTCTTTTAAACAGTATCAATCGACGGACATTGTACAACGTTTTTACTCCTGCGAAAATTGCCTTCTAACGTATGTGGCATGTTTTAGCCGATTTTGTCACAAACGCATCGTGACGTGTGTGGCATGCCTATCCACCGAAAGTGGTTAAATTCTTTTGACTATACTCCCCTATCCTATTACCGCAATATATTGTACGAAATTTTTATTATGTTTTTAAGATATTCTGAATGTAATATTAATGTTGCTATTTCTGCAATCAAGTTAAAAAGAGACTTCGGATTAAAAGTAGCTTTCTAAAGTTATCTGTCAAAGGTGTCTTATCTATGAAATCAAGGCACTTGGTGGTGTTATTTTTTAACTTAAAAATGTCCCTTTTCCTTTGTCAAAGAAATCGTAAGAAAGAGGGCAATTGTTGTTATTTCGGAAGTAATTGCAAAAAAACTGTAAAATATTATTAGATGTTTCGTAAAAATTTCAAACCTACAAGATTGGTTACCCTATAGCTGTCTCTCACACTCTCTAATAAAACTTTTACCTCAGAGAAAGACTTTTATTGCATTTACGTACAATAGCTCCGAAATATTAAAGTCCAACTTGAATTTAGCATGTTTACTCAATCTATTGTCACTTTGGCGAGTGGTGTTCTTTCAAAAAGGTAATGAAAGAAACTATTTGTTGTGTCACGTGATTCGTGATACGTTTCGAAGTATCACGCTTAATGTTCAAAAATGTGATTAAAATATTTTCTTTTAAAACTAATTAAACATATAAAATATATTTATGCCATAAAATTTTTAATATAGTTGTAAAGATAATTTTTTAAAAATTAAGATGACGTAAAATTATGTTTAGTATAATATTTTTAGAAATTACTGCAAAAAACGCTAATTTTTGAACACATTCTGAATGTAATAGCAATGTCGATATTTCTTAGGACACTTGCCATGGGCAAGCCTGCCTTTACCAAGAGAGCGAATTTAGCCAATAGGGAGCGTCTCTTATTTTTTAGCTCTAAGTAGGGCGAAGAAGGAGATTTTACCCCTCACTTATCACTCATTCTTCAGCACAACTGTCTTTTACAGTAGAGGTCTTTCACACATAGAACAGAGGAAGAACAAACATGCCCGAACTGGGTCTCGAACCCAAGATCACGGGGAAGACGCGCTATCGCTATGCCAGGACGCCGGAATGTAATAGTAACATAACATTTTATGCTAGTAAGATATCTGCTACTTTTGAAAGTTTACACTTTCACACTTTACACTTTAAATTCTTTTTACCATTTTCTTTTCGCAGAAGAAAATCTTATTACTATTCCCAACGAATGAAATTTATCTTTACTTTATATGTAAACAAAAAAAATCAATATACGGACTATGTTGGATATTTGTCAGGGACGAACATTTCACGGTTACACGCGTTTTTTTTTTTTTTTTTTGGAAAAAAAATCTTTTTTACGTATCAATATTTCTGGAATTGATTTGGCGTAAAACATCAAAATATTTCTCGAATAAATGGAGAGATTTCAGCTCTTTTTTTATATTTTTTCAGCAGCAAATCCTCCACATATTTTTATGCAAAAAGCAAATAAGATTTTTCCACCGATACTTGAAAGAATTCAGAATCCAACGTAAAAAAGAAGACTTGTCAGCTGAATGCAGAACAAACTGGGCTGAAATAAAACTTCTCAAAGGGAAAACATTTACAGAAAACTCGAGTGGAATGAATATTTGTACAAAATCAGAAGCGAGGCAACAGAAGAGTCCACCGAAAAAACTCACAAGGGATTTAAAATTCATAAGAAATTGGATTCTAAAGAATTCCTTAAAATATGGTTGGAAGAAAACGATAAAAGTGGACTGAATTTCGAATGAGAAGTTTAGTTTATTATCATCTGAGAATATGATCCTGTTTTCTTCTGGAGGTTTTGAATAATTGAATGCAAAAAATAACTGAAACTAGAAAACGCAATCAATAACTTTTAATTGTATATATTTTTAACTGCTTTTACCAGCATTTCATTACTATTAAGCTTTTGGCAGCTCTCCACTGCGGAGCGATTTTTGTTCCTTTATTTAATACTAGGCGCCTT
Source organism: Argiope trifasciata (assembly GCA_026543055.1). Classification (NCBI taxonomy): domain Eukaryota; kingdom Metazoa; phylum Arthropoda; class Arachnida; order Araneae; family Araneidae; genus Argiope; species Argiope trifasciata. The sequence goes on from JAPMOQ010033651.1 coordinate 69,699, forward strand.
TGGCGACCAGCTGGTTCGCCAAGAGTAATGGGGTCTAAGATTTTCAATTAAGTACTTATGTGCCTTGCTCTCTTTATAATTTCTCTGCCAGATATATTTAAACTTCGAAAGTCACGTAACACTGATTTACTAAATTAATGATATAGATGTTGCAAACGATCATAGAAACCTTTGTATTGTATTTCTTTTTTAGAAAACATAACATTTAATATTTATTTAATTTCATCCAATCACGTGGTGAATGTTACATTTTTATCGATTTAATTTGCAGTCATAGTTAATTTATTTTTTAATTTGAACTTCTGTCAGTATGACTTCAACAGTTTAATAAAAGCTATTTTTTCCCCTTTGCTCGTTCATTATTTATTTTAGAAAATGTCACATATTATATTTCTTTTATTTTATCCAGTCACGTGCTAAAAGTTGCATTTCTTTAGATTTAATTTGCAATGATAGTTGTTTTTTTAAATTTGAACTTCCGTCAATAGGATGGCAACACGCTGATAAAACCTAATTTTTCCCCCTTGACGTGCTCGTGCAGATTAAATTTTATTGTTTTGTCCGAAATATATTGTTGTAAAACATGGTTAAAATATTTCTTTAAAAATTCGTTAAAAATAGAAGCTTAAGTTATACATTAAAACAAAGATGTCATTAGAAAGCTAATTTTTTAATCTTTAAATTGATGTAAAAATCAAGTTTGTGCGATAATATTTTCGGAAGTTATAGCGGAAAATCGTCGAAATTTCGCTTAAATTTTAATTAATTCAAATTCTAATTAAAAATTCGAAAAAAGGGCTCAGAGTTGCACATTCCCAAGCTCCAAGGTATGCATGTACCAAATTTGGTAGCTGTAGGTCCAACGGTCTGGTCTGTAGAGCGCCAACACACACACACACACACACACATTGAGCTTTATTATAAGTATAGATTATTATTTGTTATTGCTAATTTATATTTTAAAAAGTCTTGGCAACACCAATTTTTGTTTCTTTTAAAGTTTTGATTATTTCATGTACATTTAATTTCTTATGTAGTATTTTTTTGTAAATAATTTGTCTTCAATCAGAACTCAGAAAAGTTGTATTTTTTAGAAAGCAATAAGAATTATTTGTTTTGAAAGAATGAATTATTTTCTTCTGTCATCTCCTTGTTATTCCTTTTTAAACAATTTTTGTGAAAACGAATTCTGAATTCCAAAATAATATAAAAAAGGGCAGTTGTGTTCTGGCTCTGAAGGTCTATGGTTGTTTTAATAAAACCTTTTTTTCCATATCATGGAGTTGGCCAGTTCCGATGTGAGATGGAGTTGCAATTAATTATGTTAGTGTCTAGAGCAAATCTGCCCACACTACATGCATGCCTCTCTGAAAGTGGATACATTTTTAAAAGGTTGAACTGCTTTTATCAGTATTGCTTTATTATCACTCATGCTTCTTTAACGGTGTTAAAAGGGCGAGATTGAACTATGGCACCATAGCTGTTACTTTCATAGAACGTAATTATTTTAGGAGGTAATAAAATAATTTAATTTTTATAGAATGTTCAAAATACTTCCCACTCGTTTAAGAACAGTTTTGATAAAAGCATTTTCTCTTTCCTCCAGTGGGGAGATATCCCTTCATTCATTCTTAAGTGGGAAACATTGAAGGATTCTACTCATGTTCTAAGAAGAATCCATTATTAACCACTTCGGTTACAGTGACGTGTCTGAGACGAGCAGACAAATTATTGAAATTTTAATTTCTTCTCTGCAATTAAGCGAAAAGTATTAAATAATTTTAAATGAAAATAGTGACTTGAAACGTATTAATATTAAAAGAATTAAAATAATGGTTAGTATTCCAGTTAGGAAGCTGTTGAATTCTTCATTTAATTAGGAAGTTAGGTAAATTCGTATGCCAAGTGGTGAAACCGTTTTATGATGTCAGAAATTAGAAAATAGCAGTTTGTGTTTTCAAAAATACTATTTTCATAAAAATTCTATATAAATTAATATCTTTATGAATTTATTGGTAAATAGTTTATGATTTGGAAGTAGCATCAATTTGAACTTTGTGTCCTTAGATTTTATTTTTACTTTTTTTGAAATTTGACTATGCACTTCGACAATGCAGATTCTAGAAATGGTATGTAGTGGTAGAGAAGTCTCTATATCTGAATATTAAATGTTATTTTGAAAAATGAAATTTTAGTAAATACTTTTAACCTTGATCTTGCTAAATAAATGAAATGCATTTGCATTGTGTTTCATCTATATAAATATAAATAATGTTTATCTGTGTGTCTCTAATTCGCAGCCGTACCGCTCATCCGATTCCGATAAAATTTCTCCAAAATATTGCTTGCACTTACGCGAAGGTTATAGGCATAGTAGAATTCTCTAAAGTATGAAATATATTTTCAGATCTTTTTACCGCATCTATAACCATGGATTAACCACTAAATAACTCCCCAAGAAAACGCAATGGATTCAGTAGAGATGCTAAATTTAAGTAAACGTTAATAATTCGTAGTCATCGTATGTAAATGCAATGGGAATCTGGTTTTATGAGAGAGTGTGCGAGAAAGTTTTATGGGCACCAATCTTGTAGTTTTGAAATTTTACTCAATTAAAAAATTACCATTTTTTGCAGTAATTTCCGGAAATATTATAACAAAAGTAATTTTGCACCATCATAGTCGGATACCTCAAGAGCTAAAACTTCCATTTCCCGTACACTAGAATCTGATTTTTTTTTTTTTTTTACAAAAACCTTTTTAAGCATAAAACGATTATGAAAAGTTTTATCTATAACTACCATCATCCCCACTTTTTTTTAAATGGACTCGAACCACTTAAAAAAAAAACATCTCATATCTTCCACCATGTATATTTTAAAACATCCCATAAATATAAATAATCCAGTTTCATTTTATTATTGAAAACAGCTGTGCGCTGAAATGCCCTGTTTTCTTCCATGCGATGCTAAAGGACGGATGTCGATATTTCATGCGCAAGCAACACAACTTTTTTCCCAGTTTAAGGATAATTAATATGAAAGCTATTATTTAAAAATTTTAAATTTACATAAATAAATATGAATACCTGTATGCAGTTCTCTTATGCGCTGCCGTACCGCTTATACAATAGCTATAAAACTTCGCCAACATATTGTTTGCACTTGGGCGAAGATTATAGAAATAATACAAACATTTAAAGTACAAAAAATATTTTCAGATTTATTATTTAATTCTTGCACTTAAGGGATGGTTATAAGCTTAGTTAAATTATCTACTGCATAAATAATACTTTTGGACCTATTTACGGCAATTATTCACCATGGATTAACCGCCAAATAACTCGTCAGGGTGTCAACAGATTCAGTAAAGACGCTAAATTCAAGTAGACGTTAATATTTCGTAGTTATCGTATGTTAATGCAATTTAAATCTTTCTCGGAGGTAATGGCTTTATTAGAGAGCATGTGAATAAGTTTTAGGGGAACCAATTCTATACGCTTGAAATTTTAACTCAAAATTTAGTACCATTTTAGTGTTTTTGCAGTAACTTCCAAAAATATTATAGTGCAAATAATTTAGCACCATCTCAGTTTAAAAAAATATTTTTTCAACTAGATTAAAGATTCATGTTATAAATGTCTTTTCTAGGTTTAATCAGTTTTAAAGAAAAATATTTTAATCACATTTTTTAACATCAAACTTGAGAATTTAGAACGAATATTAATTAAATTCCGAGAAACAATAAATAGTTCCTTTCCTTACCACTCTGAAATAAAACAAGCTTTACAATTCTGAAACAACACAGAAATCTAATAAATAAAAATGAATATTTCTTTGTCGAAGAGGATAATGAAAACAGAATAAATACTATTTATGCTTCTCCTTTATATATCCTTTTATTACAAAACTATATTTATAAATTCTATTCTGAAGCATCTTACTGAAAACGTTTGCTTGATAAAGGCTTTTCTTTGTGGGAATTCGTCCGTCTTAAAAGTGAAAGAAACAAAAAGGAAAGCATGCAGTTGTATTAAAGTTTAAATCTTGCATTTCGACATCTATATCTGTATAAATAAAAATGAATGTTTGTATGTATGTGTCATATGCCTTCCTAAACTGTTCATGCGATGGCGATGAAACTGGGTCAGTTTCACCTACGGCATGGCTATAAAGATAGTACAATCATCTAAAATTAAAAAAAAATAGTTTCGAATCGAAATCGCATCTATTTACCAAGGATTCATCTCCAAATAACTCACCCAGGAAACAATAGATTCTGTAGGAATGCTAAATTCAAGTCAAAGGTTAATATTTTGTAGCTATATGACCGAAAAATCATGCAAACCATTCTCATAGATAACAGATTTATTACAGATTATGCGAGAACGTTTTGGAGAGTCTAACTCCTGAGGTTTTATATTTTAATTACATTTTATCGTTTTTCGCATTAACTATCAAAAATATTGTAATACAAATCATTTGGCACCACTTAAATTCCAAAATTTATCTTCTCAACAATATTAACGATTTTATGGTATAAATATATTTTCTCTGTTGAATCAATTTTAAAAGAAAACAATTTAATCACATTAAAAAAATTAAACTTGGAAATTCTGAACGAATATGAAACGAGTCACGAGATACAATAAATAATTTCTTTCCTTTCCATTCTCAAAGAACACCGAGTTTTACAATTCTAAAAGAATTAAACAAATCTATCACGTAAAAATGAACATTTGTTTGTTCATATACTGTCGAACAGTTCATCCTATTTCGATAAAACATTCCTAAATTATTGATTGATTGCACTTAATATTACTTTTTTGAGCGGCAGCAACGCGCCTTTTACCAGTTAGTAATTGATTATAAAAAGTTATTTTTATAAAGTATAAAGTTATTTTTCATTTCTATCTTAGAAATATCCGTCTTATTTTTCATCCTCATTTCTCTCTTTTCACCCAAAGCCATTCGGATGATAACATTTTATTCCATATTTTCACAGAAAGCAAAGAATCAAAGTGAAAGATAAGTGATATTTAAGCTATGCAGTATCGAAAGCTGCATTTTTGATAACGGAAATATTTTTTTCCATTCACATAAAATAAAAATAGCTCATGTTTCCCGCGGCTGGTGAATTTCGACCAGTAGGATTTCTTTCAGCGGACGATTTTTATCTGCTTTATTTTTTGTTCCCCGTTGTATCTGCTCCGTTGTTCTAACTCACCAGATGTTTCGACACGAAAGCAATCGGCTTCCTGCCTTTCGATTCGTCTTGTATGAGCGAAATTCCCTGCTTCCGAAATCAGGTATGAATTTTAAAAGGGGAAAAACGAAACTGCATTCTCCCCCACTTATTCATGCATTACTCGCTTTACTTATGCATTCAGAATTACTTAATCCTTCACGAGAAAGGGGACACAAGTGGTTCTAAAGCCGGAAAGTTAACATGGAAAGGACATACAAAAGGTTTAGGTGTATCTACGTTTTCCACCATCTGCATCGCATTATTGAATGTGCCTTGTTCCTTCCAGGAGGATAAACGGAATTTTTAAAATTCAGCTTTTTGATTACTTTTATGTTTTATTTTAATTCCACCATTAAACTACTGCTGGAATCTTATTATGATTAATTACATATTTATGAACTCCAAATACAATACAAGTATCTCATTTTCGTCTCAAAAGTAAAGCTTTATATTGTACATGGTATCCTCAAAATATCTAAACCACTCTTATGTGAATAATATTCTTATTGAAGTATCCGAACTTGTCTGGAGCAATTTTTTGAGAAAAACTTTATATTTTTGAATTTAAGACTCTTCAAAATTAGTAATACGATGTCAATGTTTGACAGACACATAAACTCTTTCAAAATTGGCATTTAATAGTATAAATTTAAGCAAATTCTTATAAAACTTCCAATTGGCTAGACCAAAAACTATTGTCATCCTAACAAATCTTATACCAAAATAAACTACATAGTTTTCTAGTTTTCTCTAGGGAAGGAACTACAATCTTATGGATCTAATAATAAATAAAAAATACAAATTAAATATTTATAAGGATATCTTTAGTAAAATTATGACATTTTTATTGAAACAATAGGCTGTAAATTAAAAACAATTCAATCGATCTAAATTCTTTTCGTTCATTATTTAGGAAATTTTATAAAGACAAATTCTATCAATTTTTGCAGCTATATGATAATTATATTTTGAGTTACTTGATTTGAAGTAAGCAACAGATGTGCAACAATCAGTTTGGAGAAAAATGCTTTTAAAGTAATCAATAACTTTTTAAAATAATAAATTATGACATACATTCTTAAAATTCCCCATATTTATAGCTTATATCTTCTTCCTTCTCATCTTTTAATAATTTCTCTTTTTTAATCCTTTAATTTTTTTTCTGGCCATTTTTGCATTTGGAAGTGAATACTGCTTCGATTCATTTTTTCACTCTCTATCGAGCTCAGCAAATGCTGTAACTGAATTTACACTAGGATACACAGAATCAACCTTAAGGATATTGTGTAAAGTTTTCGTTAAAATGTATTATAGAAATACATACTCCTAATCTGTGGCTTCAGAAAAACACAAAGACATGTTTTGGTACAAATTTCCACAAACCATTAAAACTCTTATTGCCATTTGTATTTTTCTGTGAAAAACAAAAAAATAATTTAATTAATTTTTATATTAATTTTTAATATAAAAAATTTGTTTTAAAAATATTTATTAATTTGTGTTCATATTGAAAACTAAATTTGTGTTTATGCAAATTTTTTGCATGTTTGTGCCCTTTGAATCAATATTTCCGGTTATTTAAATTTCCACTTCAGGTTTACCGATCCTTACGAAAATATTAATATCTTGACTTCCAATCTACATACAGACAAAAGTTTAACCTGTTTCGGATAGCGCAAAGAAAGGTGTACCCAATAAAATATACTTGGAAAATGGCAGTTTTCGCAAAAATCGACCTTCTCAACGTGTTCAGATACCTCAAAAAGATTTATTACATAAAATTATTCGACAGTTATATAAATCATATATTTTTATTATTTTGTGTGGTTGGAGTATACTATGCTTCAAGGTCTGCCACAAAAGCATAATGGATTTTTATTAAATACTAGGTGGTACCCGGCACTTTGCTGCTGCAGAAAAAAATAATATTAAGTTCAATCCATCAATAATTTGGCTATGTTTTATCGAAAGAGGATGAACGGCACGATATAAAATACGGCCAAACAAATATTCAATTTTATATATTAGATTTGGGTATTCTTTCAGAATTGCAAAACTTGGTGTCCTTTCAGAATGGTAATGAAAGAAACTATTTATTGTATCTCATGATTCATTTAATATTTGGTCAGAATTCTCAAATATAAGTTCAGACAATGTGATTAAGGTATCCGACTACATTGAAAGAAAAAAATTTCAATTTTTTTAAAGTTATTTAAAACTGGCTTTTAGATGTATTGTCAATTATAATGCAAAATACTAAAAGTACAAGAAAAGTATTTGAAAACATATTATATTTTGAGGAATTGGAAAATTGGTGGTAAATTTTAATGAAATTGAACGAAAACTGTTAACACTATACATGGTAATGCAGCTATCCTATTTTTCTTTGTACACAAGTTATAATAAGGAATGAAATGAACCAAAAACAAAGAAAAATTTTGAGATGCAAATAAGTTAGGGGTTAAAATATATATATATATTTATGTGTATGCATGCATATTTCCAATAAATTCAAAGTTTAATTTTTCTTAAAGTACCTGTAAATGAAACTTTTGCTTCATTTCATTGCCTAAATCATTTAAAACACACACTGAAATTTTTATGTAAATATTTCTATCAGTTTTAGAGCTATCATGTTAATTATGGAGAATTCTTATGAAAATTAAAGTTTTGTGCAAATTGCAATTAAAGAGATATTTTAGTTGAAAAAAAAATGTGACCTTGGACCTTCCTTTTCCTAGAAATGATAAATTTTGGAAACAAGAAAGTCTGAGCTACAAGAAATAACACTAAAAAATATCCATCAATGCGGTCGATAAACAGTGTTTTTAATGTAGTCGGATACCTTAAACTATTTTTTTTTAAACTAATTGAACATAGAAAATATATTTATAACATAAAATATTTCATGTAGTTGAAAAGATAGTTATTGAAAATTAGGATGGTGGAAATTTATTTGTACTGCAATATGTTTGGTGTTACCGAGAGAAACGCTAAAATTTAATTAAAATTAAAAAAAAACTTATTTGGTCTCCCCAACACTTTCTCGCATAATCTGTCATAAAGGTGCTACCTTTGAGAATGACTTGCATGCCATTTGCATACTATAGCTACAAAATATAAACCTTTCACTTGGATAGAGCATTTCTACAGAATCTATTATCTCCCTGGCGGTTTGGAGGTTACTCCTTGGTAAATAGATGCAGATGGAATTCAGTTTTTTCAAAAAACAATTCGATAATTCTACTATTTCTATAACCATTCCGCAAATGTAAACAATAAGCTGTTCAGTTTCATCATAATCTGATGAATGGTTTAGGAATGCATAAGAGTCAGACACTCATTTTTATTTACATAGATGGTAATGATATATGCAAGTAGAAATACACAATTCGGAAATAAATAATTTTCATTCGTTTGAAAAAAATGTACATGATTATACCACTGCCTTTATTAATCTTTCATTCATTAAGTTATACAATAAACCACTGTAAAACATGGCAAAATCATGTCTGATGAGTTGTTATTGGTCACTACTTTATGTATTTTATGAATTTTATATAGCACACTGCGAATGTTTAAACAACAATTTATAATTTTTTTTCTTTCTTTTCTAAATTCCAAATTCAATTCGGTTTTAATTTAAAATTCTATAATTACTTTAAACAGAGGACATTGAGTCATGCAAAATTCAATTTTCTAAGAACTCATTTTAATATACAAAATCTAAATCAATAAAATTAATTTTTGTATTAGATATCCTCCTGTATTTTGATATATTTAGGCACTATACTGTCTGTAAATAGATGACTTATATATCTTTACACATTACATTCTCCTACAGCCTTTCATTACTTTTACTGCGTTATTTGCGAGAGGATATTCCAATCTTTGATTACACTGACCAGAGAAATTTCCTCTTGCCCATAAACGAATAAATGCCTCTACTCCGCCAGCCTATATTGCTCATCAAATTGCAGGAAGATGCCTGGAATTAAGGCAGAGAAAGTTATTGGAATTCTCAAGTTGAAATAGGATGCAGCTGTTTAGTAATGAGTCAATAACTGTTGGGCGTTGCTGCTGGTATTACTTCCGGAAATATTTCAGGAGAAATAACTAACAAGAGAAATTCTAGAACAATAAATCTCTTTACATGTCAGTTGATTATTCAATTCACATGATTTTCCAAAAAAGCGAAATATATTTGAAATGAATGTAGAAGAATGAAATTTATCATTTATCTTTATTTATTGATGTTTGAAAGTGTTAAAATTTGTATTTTATAATTTTTTACGATTAGTGTTATGACGAGTGAATTTGCTAGGATTCAACTCGCAAATTTGTGGTACGTAGTCGAGTAAAATAATCACAAGATAAAAGTGATCTCTACTTTCCAGTAGCTGTTACTGGCTCATTAAGATAACAACACTGCCCAGTGGCTTTTACCGGCTTATTAAGATATCACCACGGTCCAATGGCCGTTACTGGTTTATTAAGATATCACCATTGACCAGTAGCCATTACTGGCTTGTTAATGTATCACCTCTGTCCAGTGGCTGTTACTGTCTTATTATCTCCACTATCCAATGGCTTTTTACTGGCTTACTGACCTATCACCACTGACAAGTGGCTGTTATTGTGTTATTACAATATCACAACTGTCCAGTGGCTGTTACTGGCTTATTAAGATATCTCCACTATCCAGTGGCTTTTACTGACTTATTATCACCACTATCCAATAGCAGTTACTGGCTTATTAAGATATCATCACTACCAAGTGGCGTTTGCTGTCTTATTAAGATATCACCACTGTCCAGTGGCTGTTATTGGCTTATTAAGATATCACCACTGTCCAGTTGCTGTTATTGGCTATTTAAGATATCACCACAATCCAGTGGCTGTTACTGGCTTATTAAGATATAATCACTACCCAGTAGCTTTTGCTGACTTATTAAGATATCACCACTATCCAGTGACTGTTACTGGCTTATTAAATTATCACCACTATCCAGTGGCTGTTACGGACTTATTAAGATACCAACACAATACTCGTCCACCGGTGAGTCGATGGAGACGGGAACGATTTTATAGCCCAAAGCGTTATGGCTACCGTGTATCAGTTGTTACTGTTGCGTTAAGTGAGTGTGACAACTTTGGTTGCTACGAACAGATTTCGCCACCACAACTAAATGAGTTTGCGTAGTCAGGGTCACCAATATAGAGTTTGATTTGTCAAGGAATCGAGTTCGCAAGGTTATATTTTGAAGCCGAATAACATAACCACTGGACAAAAGTAATTACCAATGTCTAATCGCTTTTACTGGCTTATTAAAATACCATCACAATATTATCTTTACATTAATTACTGATATGATTTATACTATAGGTTCTGATAAAATTTAGAAATAATTCAAAATCTAGACAAATTTTTAAACTTAGGTTCGTACATTGTTTCTGTTCCCTGAATGAGAATTATTTTAAATATTGTTTAAGACGCTATTGTTATTGTACACCCTAGAAGATTTTTTTTTAAAATTAAATTTAAAAATCCAATTTTTTCACAGTAGGTCATTAATTTATGTTTAACTTTATTTTAGTTCGAAAAAACCATATTACAATAATTATTTATAAATTAATTAGTATTTAATGAACAAATTTTTTGAAACACGATTTCTTATATTCTAATTCGTACAGACTCAATTTTAGTTGCAAATTATGCTTAATATAGAGCAAGATTGATAGTATCCTGTAGACAGTTTTAGCATCTATAGAGAACACTTCTTAAATTTGGATCCATATACATCCATTAATTTATACTTTTAAGGTGTACATACACACTAGAATATATTTTTAAAAATTTTAAATTTAAAAATCCAATATTTTCACAGCACATTTAATATATGGTTAAACTCAATTCAGTAAGAAAAAAATAACATTTAACCTTCCAGCTGGCACGCGTATGTGAGAGATAAACTAGAGATGAATTTCGTTTTATAACTTTTGATCCGGTGACACTGGGAACGCCTGTCCTAAGCTATTTGTCGCCCTCCCTTTGACCTACTTTCAGTTGTCGTCGTAAGTTTGTGGCCTTAATAGGACTCTGCCGATCAGATATTTGTATTTTAGAGATACGTGTGATCATACATGTAAGTTTTTGTCACATCTGATTTTGTATGAGTTTACAAGTAAATCCGTATTGTTTTAGACTGGTAACTTACGTAAAAAAATGTTGAAAAAAGCCCCCATATCTCTAAAAGGTGAGCTAAAATGAAAGGTGCTAAAGAGAAAAGCCGAACTAGGTATTGAAGAAGTGGAAGATGCGACGTCAGGGGAAAAAAGCGGAAGAAAGAAAAGTGGACTAGAATCACGAGGTTCAGTTGTCAGATTTGACAGAAACTTATATGTTTGGAGCGCATTAAACACATTTGCGCAAATTGCTAAGCTACAATGAAACTATTTTCTTCCTTTTCATATCTAACTTTCAATTACTTTTTTCTTTTTATACATAAGTTCTGTGTTTTTGCACTTATATATATTATATGCAAATTGTTCTGTCAAAATATCGACAATTTCGACAAAATATCGACAATTATTTTAAAATTCATTCAGTTAACCTGTGGTCATTTTATATTGTTATTGCAATCTATGTTTATATTGTTTCTGTTTCTTTTTAAGAAAAAAATGTTTAAAGTGATTGTAGTTATTAATTCTCAGATATTTACAATGTACTTTTAATAGTTAGGCTTTTGAAAATTTACATTATACAATAGCGTATGTGGGAAATACGCTCTACCTTTCATGTTGGTATGACGGCCGCGCCCGCTAGAAGGTTAACTAATTATTAATTAATAATGAATGAGCAAATTAGCATATTTTTGAAACATGATATCTTAAAATCTAATTTGTACAGACACACAGTTTTTGTTGAAAATTACGCCTAATATTAGTCTTTACGTTGTCTGTCTCAATCAAGTTAAAGAAATATAGTTTTATTTGATATATTTTTTATCAGCGATAAATAGAAGAAGCGAGATTTTTTCTGTCATTTTGACTTTTAAAAGCTATTAAAATTTTTTTTCTACTTTACATGAGGAACAAAGCATCCTCTGCTTCATACAGATTATTTTAATATATAACTAATTGTAGTGGAGCAATTTCTTTTTGAGTTAGGATTGTTTGATTTAGTTTAGTTTAGTTATAGTAACGTCCTGTTTTAAAGCAACACGAGGGCTATTTTGAGACGGACCTCGTAATTTTGAACCACGGTCAGGTGACGAGGACGACACCTGAAGTGGCACCCCCCTCTCCACACCACACTAACGGGAGGACGTTTGGCCTGACAGATTTAACGTGGAAGAGACCCCCTCACACGACGGATATTCGGTGGAATCGAGTCTCGAACCTGAAACCCTCCGGTCCCGAAGCCGCCACCAGGCCACCGCGGCCCTTTAGGATTGTTTGAATGAAGCAACGTAGCGGGAAATATTCTTCATAAACTAAGTTTTAATAAAAACGAAATTAGAGTTTTTAATTAAAGTACTTCAAAAAAAATCCTTATAACTTGAAAAATATTCCGATTATTGACAACATCTTGACATCGTTTAAAATCTAAAGGATCAGAGGATATTTTGAAGCAACAAAAATATTCCATAATTTGAGCGATTTTCGAAATTTCTTGTATGTACACCTTATGCAATAAACAATAATTCACACAAAGATCTTAATTAAACCCAAGGACCACACCAAAAACTTCAGTACATTTTTATACTTTATGATTACAAATACAAACTTCTTCAATAAAAAAGTCTTAAAAACCCCATTTGGAAAACCATTTGGAATCACAAGCTTAGATTTATCTATTATCGGAAAATAATGCTTACAACTTTCATGGTGGTTCCTAGTAAGCTGCATTAGATATATTTATCTAATCAATTTTAATATCCAAAGTTTCGCCCTTAATTACACTTCTGGTAATTCCAATATTGTTCTTCTGAATTATGGATTTAAAGAACCCCTTACTGCCATTAATATGATGAGATAATCCGTCATCTTCATCAATCGGACACAAACACTTTTCTAATGAAAGCAATCACTGGAAAAACAAGGAGTTATGCATAGGTTTAATTATTCCATGCATAGGTTTAATTAAGGTATTCGGCTGTGTTAAAAACACTGCTTATCAACCACATTGGTGATTTTTTAAATTTCTAATTATTTCTTGCAGTTCAGACTTTTCTCTTTCCAAAACAATTTATCTTTTCTAGGAAAAGGAAGGCCTGGCCTACCATCCAGGGTCACATATGTTTTCAGCTAAAATTTGTCTTTCACTTTAATATTTTCAAAACTTTCATTTTCATGCAAATTTTCCAGCGTTAACATATCTCCAAAACTAACAGAGGTATTTACATAACAATTTCAGCGTGTGTTTTAAATAATATGATCAATGAAATGAGCCAAAAGTTTTACTGATGGGAAATACTTTTTATTTATAGGTGTTTTTGGAAAAATTAGGTTGTAAATTTATGGAAAAAATGCATGTATACAAATATGTTTACCCATTTCTTTGCTTCTCAAAATGTTTCTTAGATTTTAGTTCATTTCATTCATTTTTATGTTCTATAACTTGTGTACAAAGAAAAATTGTCGAATTAACATTTTATGTAGAGTGCAAACTGTTTTGGATAAGTTTTATTAAAATTTACTTCAAATGTTCCCATTTCTCAAACTATATCATATTTTCAAATAGTTTTGTTGCATTTATATTATTTTGTATCATAATTAGCAATACTTCTAAAAACCGTAGTCTTAAATAGTTTTTAAACAATTAAATTTTTCAAAACATTTCCTTCGAACTTAGTCGGATACCTAATTCCATAACTCGTATTTTTAAATTTCTATTGACTGTATACTTCAATAAAATGTAATAAATATTCCCTTTTCCTTCCCCTCCCATTTATTCTGTCGGCAATTACAAGCTAATCTATACTAATATTACAAATGTGAAAGTTTGGATGAAGTGGATGTTTGTGACTCAATCACGCCACAACGGCTGAACAGAATGGGATGACATTTAGCACAAAATAAATTAGAGTCAGGAGTAGAAGAGATGCTGCATTTTATTCCGGTTCTTTGAGGTGCTCATTTTTTATTTATTAAAAACTAACTCTAGCGCCAAAAGGCTGAGGCCAAATCCCGCCAAAGATAAGTAAGGCTCCAGATTTTTTCCCCCAAAGAGTTGAGGTTAGGCTTAGAAGAATTTCGGCCGATCATTTCAAACGATTCTATTCATTTTATTTGTGTTTAATGTATTTAAAATCAAATGTTGTTGATTAATCGATATTTTGAATTCACTCCGAAGTATTTTTAAATTGAAAGAAAACAGAATAAAGGAAATAAAAAATTTCTAATCTACATTGAATTAATGCAACTGGCGTAGGAAAGTCAGACATGTGCGTAACACAAACCTGCATTGAAAGTTTGCGCGTGATTGTCGTGACATCAACCGTATTTGCACTTGATGACAAATGTGTTTTCATTTAAATTAAAACTTTAAAGATGATGTGCATAATACTGTTGTAGCTATCTCCATCTCGATCCATAAATAAAATGGTTTGGACCGGACTTGATTTGGTGTTTCGTTTTATTTTTTTGGGTATGGAATGTAAATAAATTGTTTTTACGTGAGTTGTGTGTTTTTGTTATTAAATTGTATTTATGTTATATATTTTTCGTATATGTTTCTGCTTTTAAATGTATCGTTTTTAGGTTAGGTTTAATTTTTTAATTTGTCATTATTTGATTGATTTTCGTACATATACATCAAAATTTCCACGTGAACAGAGTCGCGAGTAATTGCTAGTATGACATAATGTGGCATGAACAAGACAATTCCGATAATAGATGGAAACAAGCTGTATCAAATGCCTCTACAAAACACCCGTTTCACTTCTTAATGTTACTTGTTTCCAGACCTGCACTGGGGACCGGTTACTTGAGAGGGAAATAAATCCCTCGGAGGAAATAGAGAAGGTTAAAGAAAGTACGATTACACTGACCAGGAGCAGAGCAAATAAAAGAAGGCGGTTCATATTTTATTCCTCAAAAGTTAGGGCTTTCTTCCTGCCTCTGAGTTCTGTGGCGATGTTATCAGCCCATTGGATCGGATTGGACAGAGAGTAAATTTATCTTCGTTTTTTTTCTTCTTAAAAGGTGCACGAAAGAAATTTTTTTAAGGAAGAAATGTTCGTATGTATTATTGCCCGGAGAACGTTGATGTAAATTATGTTTTCATATAATTCAGTGATTCTCAACCTGTGGGGCGCGCCCCCCTAGGGGGGCACAAGCATATCCAAGAGAAAATGTTATTTAAAAAAATTGATTAAGTGACTGAAAAGAAAGAACACGCATACAAAACAAAATATATTTCGACATATTTTATAATTAACTTATTAAATTAAAACAACTTACTAAATTAAAAACAAATTTAATAATTTTTAGTGACTTTCTTAGACCTGTCTTGCAGAGAAAAGTTTTTCGAAGGAGGGTTTAATATTAGAAATAGACACCTTTTTCTATATTTTGTCTTCAAAGAAGCCACCGCAGAAAATCCAGTTTCACTATGGTAAAATGTTGAAAATGGTAGTAGAATGGGAAATTCCCTTGTTTTTAGTGCAGAAAACTCATCATCCACTCCTGCCCAAAATTCAAAGAGCGATTTATTACTAAATTGTCTTTTGGTTTCGCCGTTTGCCGTGAAGTCTATGAAGGTTCCTTCCTCTTCGATTGAGAGTCCCTCGGGAGTATTTTGAAATGGATTCCTCACCCACTTGTAACTTGATATCACTTTGTCGTCAGCAAGAAAGTACTTTTTAAAATTCTTTGCTAGCATTGCTAAATGATTTTTAATGGTTACAAAAACAGCTTTCACATGTTGTTCTTCCGCCTGGCAAATTTTAATATAATCATTCAAATTTGCAAACATTGTTAAATTTTCTTGCTTTAAATTTCTGCTCCACAATTCCAATTTCCTACAAAAAGCATGAACTTTATCACTCGTATCCAATATATGTGTATTTGCTCCTTGCATTTGAAGATTCAAGTTATTTAATTTCTCGAATAAGTCGACCATGTAGCTCAATTTCATCACAAATAAACTAACGCGAAAATTCTCAGCTTCCGGTCTGTTTTTCTCTTCTAGGAAAACGGCGATTTCTTCTCTTAATTCGTAAACACGTTGCTAAAATTTTCCTCGTGATAACAATCTTGCCTCGCAATAAACAGTAACGCTGAATGTACTACACTCATGTCTTTACAAAGTGCGGAAAAGATTCTTGATTTCAGGGGTCTCATTTTTATATAATATACTACGGTTACAACCGTAGTTAACACAATATTCAAACCAGGACTCATTTCTTTGGACGCCAGAGCTTCTCTGTGGATCATGCAATGTATCCAAACGCATTGTGGCGATTTTTGTTTCACAAGTGCTTGAATACTTTGTAATCTTCCGGCATAGAACGAGCACCATCGGTGCATATTACGACGCAGTTTTTCCATTCTATGTTTGCCTCGTTCATAAAATCATTTAAGATAGCAAATAATGCGAGTGTTGTTGCTTTCAGTTCTATTGGTTTGCAGAAAAGTAATTCTTCCCCTACTGACAAATCATCACAAAATCTAACATAGGCATAACATCTTTATTACTATCTGTTGCCTCATCCTGTTGTATTGAAAACAATTTGTCACGTAACTTCGACAAAAGCTGACACTCTACATCTTCAGCTATATCAGCAATTCGACGAGCAACAGTATCATTTGAAAGAGGTATAGACTGCAATTGTTTTGCAAAATTATCTCCAAACATAATTTTTACTATCTCAATTGCGGCTGGCAAAATAAGCTCTACATCAATGGTGTGAGGCTTTTTACATCTGGCTATTTTATATGAAACTTTGAAAGAGGCAATTTAAGCTTTTTCATTCACAAAGTTTTTTTAAACAATGATTTTTGCTTTTCATATGATTTTAATTTTAATTCGAAGAACTCTCTGGGTTTGTTTACGTACTCACTATGAAGCGTTTCCAAATGTCGTTTAAGTTTATTAGGTTTCATGCTGTCTTCCGCCAACATTTTTGAGTAAATGATACACAGGGGCCTTTCTTCTTCATTTACTTCAGTACTAGTGAGCCCAAAATTTAAGTATTCTTGAGAATATTTTCTTGATTTTATTTTCGGAACCATGCTCATCTGTGTACTTGTTGATGCTTGTCTATCGTCTAATACTCGCTTACGCCCGTTTAAAAATTTATCCATGATTTTGCATAAGTCTGCTGCCGTGAATATTTAATGCGGTGAATTGCAATTACACGAAAATATATATAACATACACATTCAGAATAAATTCAATAGCGATAAAAGGATTGACTCGAATGAGATTGTCTGGAATTAAAATTGGTGTCATAGAACTTTCTCCTTCTTCCTATGAGAACACCTTTGTTCACATCTGCTCACGCTCCTTACTTAACTTTTAAGCTGACCAAACAAATTCCAGACAAATCGAAACTTCTCGCAAAACCGTGAGGATTCCCGACATGGCGGGAAGCAAGAGCAATATAAAGGCATAGGATTCTTGTTTTTTCATTGCTGAGGATCATTGTTGCAAAATATCAATAAATTTTCGTATTCTTGGTGATTTGTAAAGTTTAAAATTAAGGTTGTAGTGTAGGTTCAGCGTCAAAATACTCAAAATACACTATTATTGTATACATTTTATTGTATGCGGTAAAGAGGGGGGGCGCGATGAAAATTATGATTGAAAATTGGGCCGTGAATACTAAAAGGTTGAAAAACACTGATATAATTGTTTCCTTATCTATAGTGTTTAATATCAACAATACATCTAAAAACCATACATAGTTTCTAAAAATAATCCATTTCTTTCAATTTTTTTTCCTTCGGACGTAGTCGGATACCTTAAGATGTGAATATTTTATGATATAAATATTTTAAGATATGAATATTTTATGATATAAATATTTTAAGATATAAATATTTTATGATATAAATATTTTATGATATAAATATTTTAAGATATAAATATTCTATGATATAAATATTTTATGATATGAGACATGGAAGAGACTCATGTATCAATAACTAAACGCTGAAATTAGGATGATAAATCACGGAACAAAACAAAGACGAAAACTATTATTTTTATCAATTTATAGATTTAATTAAGTTGGTTCTCAATTCTCATTTCATGCAAAAGTGCAAATTTATATAATTGTGCAAAACATTTACTTTTTTCATAATTTGAAACATTCTATTTCTATTTCTCACGTTCTTTCTAAATCAACAAACTGCATGAATGTTTAAGGTATTCGACTACGTCAAAAACACTGGTTATCTACCACATTGCAGATTTCGTATTAAGACTAAATCTAGCAAACTCATTTTAAGAGTAGCTTATGCAAGAAAAGAATTATTTTGCTAGGAAAATCATATAACAATGAAGTAACTTATAAATAAATGCAGAATATTGTTAAAATTGGAATTCAAATATATTAATATTTATTTTTAATGCTAAATGTTTAATTATTTTAGTTTACAATTGCACCGATGCTATAAATTAATAAGAATAGCAATTAATGATTATTACATTTATTCCTAAACATAATAAACAAAATCATTTATATAAATCTTATGAACCGTAATAAAATTATTGGGTTGTTCGGAAAGTCATTTCGTATTTTTGTGTCAAAATGAAAAGAAATTTTCGTTTAATGAATAAATTATTTATTAAATTATAAAATTGCCATTCTGGTCTAATACCGTTTGCCATTCTGGTCTAATACCTTTTGGTAGTAACATGATTACACGCTCATAAAAGTTTTGGTCTTTGCTGTAAAAAAACACTGATCGAGGTGGTTTTTGGCCTCCTCATTTGAAGGAAAAATTTTGCAAATCAGTTCTGGTACTGATGTACTGTTAACACATCTTCTCCACACATATTGGCTAATTTATTTCTGGCTTGAACAGCATTTTTACCTTTTATATAGCAAAAAAGAAAAAAATGACGAAAATGCTGTTTATTGATCTCCATATTTAAAAGGGCACCATCCAAAAACTACTGCGAAGAATCAGCTGCACTTTTTCACACTCAAGCCTTGCTATATCAGGTCTTAAAACATAAAATGATTTTGCGGTTTAAGTAAGAAATTGGGTGCGAAAAATACAATTAAATCCTCTGTCGGGAAAAAACGAAATTACTTTCCGAACAACCTAATAGAATATTTTTTATACATGTTTTTTGTAATAAAAATTTCAACAGAGTTTGAATTATGTGAAAATATATCTAATGTAGTTTAAAAATATTTTTATTAAATTGTAAATAATACTTTTGTAAGACTAATTCATTCATTCTTTTTTAAGACTATTTTCTACTTTTTAAAGACTAATTTATACTTTTTAAAGACTAATTCAATCAGCCTTATAAAAGTATATTGAAGGACAATACTTTTATAAGACTAATTGAAAATGGCTGCACTTCTAATGGAGAAACAATCTTAGTTTTGTGGCTTAGAATGCGATTGATATAGAAGGTCAGCTGAGTTGATAACTTGTAACAAAATTGAAATTCGGTACTTCAATTTTAATGACAGATTACATATCACACGCTGCAAAAATATAAATAAAACCATATTTTTGAAGTATAGAAACATCTTCGAATAATAGCCGATTCCCTACATTCCCTTAGTACCTGCTATCAGTTCCATTATTATGAAATATTCTAGAAAACCATAAAAGTTTTATTTGGCTATAAAGACATTTTATTGGGAATATAAATAATAAACTTTCTTCATGAGGTTTGAATCAATATTCCTATTTCAATGAAGAATTCTTTATTGGAAAATTTTATTGCCTAACGTGGTTCGGTATATTGCTTTTCCTATAATTTCAAACTTAGAATTTTCGTCCCTTCACTTTAGGTCATTTTTAACCTCAATTCTAATTTTAACGCCTTGAAAAGTTGATATAAATGTATAGATAGATAAACCTTTTGGAACATATGAAATATAATGCGTTTTATTTTTATGAAAAGCAAGGCTGATGAGAAATAAAACAAATTCTCAGAGTAGTGAATTTCATATCAAAGCAAAGCGCCTTTTTACATAAATTCTAGACAAAAAAGATTAAAATTTAATTTATCTATGTGAAGTTGAAATTTTATTCAAATATTAAAATGCATTTATTTGCCACACAATTGATTTTGTCTTATATATTTTTATACTTTTAAAAATGTTTATCTATTTAGTAAGCATAAATGAATTAATAAAACTCATATTTTTTATATATATAGAAATATATATAGAAAATTTTATTGACTGTCATTAGCTTAATCAAATATTATACTATGTATCTGATTATTTATTTCTTATGTATGTTATTAATATGGTTGCAATTAAAAACTATTAAATAAATCCTCATAAATGCAGTTTAAATATCTAACAATTCCCATGTCATGTACTGAAATAAATCAATATCTAAAGCTATGTAATGGAAATTTGATCATAAACCAACTTAAGCCTAATTGTCAAAAAAATGTAATCAGAAAATTGGAAAAGGTGGTTAGACAGAGGGACCATGTCCAAATTTATAATCTACTTGCTGGTACCCTGCGTGTTGCTGCCGCCGAAGAAAATAATATTAAGTGCAACCAATCCAAAATTTGACAATGTTTTATCAAAATAGGATGAACAGCACGACAGTATATCAAATACGTACAAACAAATATTCCTTTTTGGGTATTAGATTTGTGTATTCTTTTATAATTGTATACTTGGAGTCCTTTCAGGACGGTAATGAAAGGAATTATTTATTGTATCTCGTGATTCATTTAATAATCATTCGGAATTCTCAAGTTTAATTTTTTTTAAATGTGATTTCAATACTTTCTTCTTAAAATTGATTCAACACAAAAAAATATATTTATACCAGAAAGTTGTTAATATTGCTGAAAAGATAATTTTGAAAATGAAGATGGTGCAAAATTATTTGTACTACAATATTGTTGGTGGTTACTACAAAAAATGCTAACATTTAATTAAAATTTAAAACCTCCAGGGTTGGTCTCCTCAAAACTTTCTTACATAATCTGTCATAAAGTTGTTACCTCTGAAAATGACTTCCATGATACTTGGGTCATATAACTATACAATATGGACCTTTAACTTGGATTTAGCATTTCTACAGAATGTATTGTCACCTCGGTGGGTTATTTGGAGATGAATCCTTGGTCAACAAATGCGGTTGAGATTCGAAACTTTCTTCAAAAATTTTAAATGATTCTTCTATCTCTATAACGATCTCGTAGGTACAAACAATAAGCAGACCCAGTTTCATCGCAATCGTATGAATGGTTTAGAAAGGCACAAGATACATAGACATTAATTTTTATTTATATAGATATGAACATTTTCTTTAAAAAGGTATTTTTCATGTGGATCTTGGCATACACTATTTATCTCTGGAAAGGACTACCAGATGTTACTATAACCAAATGTTACAAAGGACTATTTTAGCTCTTCTAATTGATATTTCATTACTATGTCAGAGCACCAATTGCCCGGACTTTGAAGGGGACTTTTCACCACAAACAAGAGGCATTTTAATAGGGGAAGAGTAGGAAAAGAAGATTAGGTGCCGGTGAAACGATAGTCCTGTAAAAAATATGTCAACGTTGCTTTCGAATGGTTTATCAAAATATGATCATCTAATATGATCCCCTTTGAAATTTTCAAGCTGATTTTCGAAGTAAGTAGGGATCGCGAAATGTGAATAATTGTCAATAAAATCAGCTTTACAATTCCTTGAGCAATGCCGCTGTTTTCAATAAAAATGTTTATAACATATAGGACACACTTTGAAATTTTCAAGCGACTTCTTGTAAGAAGTAGGGATTGATCGCAAGATATAAATAATCGTCAATAAAATCAACTTTACAATTCTTCGAGCCAATAAAAATATTTATAACACATACACTTTAATCTTTCATTTAATGCTACTAATGAATAAGATTCCGCATTAATGAACAATTGCTGCTTGATTGAATTGGCCCCCACGTAGTTTAATCAAGATAAGCCCTTAAACCAAATCACTATTCATTACTGACAAATCGGTGGTTATTCTCGAGAGATCTTAACTTCCTCGGCTCTTAACGAATTGATACAGTTTGGGATACATCTAATGATCCGAATTCCTTGGCGACTCAAAACGGCAAGTATTTATTCCCTCTGCAGTTGAAACAGGTAACGGAATTAAATACGGTACTTTTAGACCAATGATGATTGTAAAATTGATTAAATAAATAACAACTGAATTTCGTTGAAATCGATTGAATAAATACCAATCGAATTTCGTCTTGCAGAAGGATTGATTTATTATTTGATTATTATGAACATGTAAGTATTGCCTATTTATTATATTTCTATAAAGTAAAACAGTTATAAAAACTTTTTAACACATTGCGTGCGGTAGATTTCGCAGCGGAATTGTACCTGGAGCGGGCATCTCAATAGATCGAGAGTTATTCCATTTTTTAACCAACTTTTCGGATTTTATATTGAAATGTATAAATAGAAATATATAAATAACAACCATAAGAATTTTGTAAAATATATATATATATATTTCAGTGGATAAATTTATAATAATATCGCAAATAGGAAAAATCAAATAGAAACATAAGCATATAGCTTTCATTTTTTCGAATTATATTATATATAAACATTTTTACATTATAAAAAAATGAAAAGAGCAATCATCAAACTAATCATGTTTTACAGTATGGTCACGTTCAAAGCATTTTCCTCTATGAAGAGGCAAAATTCAATCCTTTTCGCAAGGATAAATAAAAAGGGAATTTTAAATCTAAATTGGTTTTTTAAATCCGCCTTCCCGTTCTGTGGTTTCGCATTTACTGTTGTAAAACCTCGTTTTTATTTGTCTAAATTTTTCCAGATTCAATGTAGTAGACAAGAATATTTGGCTTCGTTTTCCGGATATCAGGACCATCTATCTAATTGAATGGCCCCTTCTTTGCTATTTTTTAACTGTAGTAGAGAAGGTGTCATCTAATCACAAAGATGGTTTGGTCCTAGAAAAGAACGCAATCTATGAGTTATCTCCTAGTTGGCAGTCAACGTGTTAATGATTTAAATAATTCTAGCATTAAAATAATTTAAATGCCGGCGTCGTGGCATAGGGGCAGCGTGTCTTCCACGTGATCTGTGCGTCTCGGGCTCGAATCTCGGTTCGGGCATGGTTGTTCTGTGTTCTATCTGTGAGTAGTGTGAATGTGTCCCCTTGTGAAAGGGGGTTGTGCAAGCGAATGTGTGTGTCCCCTTCTTTTGAGCTAGAAGTCAGACTTCTGACCTCTGGGTGCTCAGGGATCTTTACCCTCTGAAGCTACTGCACCCCCTTTCCGTAGAAACACGGACATGACATCATCATCATCAAAGAAATTAAATAAGTTTAGATTCCACTCACCTGTTGCAGGTGATGCGTATATAAGTTTCTAACCAATGTCCTTAGTATACGGTCTCTCCTGTGAGAATCGATACCGATGACTTCTTCAACCGCAGAAAAAGCGAAATAAGATTCCACTTTTGTAATTCCCAGCATCAAATTGTATCTTAAGAACAGATCTGGTTTCGTTTCCATCAAGTAAATGGGATCGTGCGAAAGAACTATTCCGTCTACAGTTGGACCAAAAGCGGTGAGATGATCAGGGGCCACAATATCCACTGACATGATGTCTTCCAGTCTTCTTTTACGGAGACATTCTATCAGCATCATACTGTCTTGCATGGAACAGTTGAGTCTTTGTGCCAACTTTTGCGTGTGTGAAATTGCATCCTTTGCGATAGCCCATGGACACAACGCCGAACCACTGTGCATGATAGCTCTGTGAAATAAACCTATAAAAATACGGCACTTTAAACATATAATTTTATAAAAACCAAACATGTTATAAGATACACAAAATACTTTAAGATTCAATTTTATAAAAAATTGTCATTTAACCCTTTATTGACTGACGGTACTTGAAAGTCTCATTTAAATCTAGCTTCTATCATTACTATATAACCTGAGGGTATTCTAAAAAACACGGTGAATGCAACCCAAATTATATGAAATTAACATAAGCTAAAAGTAGGAATTAAAAATATTTAAATTAATTAAATTAATGAAAATATTTCGGTTAGTTACACTTTCTTTCTTGGGTTCCCTGGGATTATTCTACAAAGGAAACTAAACTACTGGTGCAAAAAGGAAGTTGAAAAAATGGATAGCATTATAATTTGGTAAATAAAGGGTTAAGACAACTAAGGACATTTGTACCACCAGAGAACTGGAGATTTTCAAATTCTTAGTCTAATAAAATTGGGGTATAACACTAATTACCGAAATCTATAATTTGTGTAGGTCTAACAAGTCGAAAGGTTATAAATTAATCTTTAGCGAGGAATTTCATAGAAATTCTATATAGAAATTCGTTTGTTCCTTCGTTTGTTTTCCTTTTCATTGAGGACCTCCAAGGATCCTCTCGTAATTGAGGATGAGGTGCTACCAGCATGCTGGTTAGATCTTGCCAACCCGGTGGGTACACTAAAGGTGGGGGATCTGATTCCTCCTATCAATGACGGGGCTTACCCCCTACGTGGAGGATTGTACCATGGCCGGTGATGGTCCTTAGTATTCAACCACAGTTCCCACCAGTGTTGCTGTAGCGGTAGTCCGATCATTCTGTTTTTATTTCCGAATGCCTTTAGATAGGATGGAGAGTCAATAATATGGACTGCTTTTTTCTTGAAATATATCTTTTTTTCTCAGTTTTGGTAAGGATACAACTCATTTCTTTCTGACATTTTATGCAATATTTATAAACCTCATGCATATATCAAACCTATTTCTATGATTCTGCGCAAAAATATTAATATTTATGTATTATTTAATATGTAAAATATCACATTCTAGCTTTTCTAATTACAAGACATTCACTGTTTTTTTGAATCTTTAGTATTACATATCTAAATGGAAATAAGTTCACTGTAATCATTAAACGTTAGATAATATATTATATTACTTTTGGAGTGATTTCACTCAAAATTAACCTTTCAGACCTTGCATATTTCTGGTTATGATCTTATAAAACTATCAAATCACATTAAACATTCAATTTTTCATTTAAAGCAAATGCTTAAAAAAAACAAATATTTTTTACTGATTTTTGAATAAAATAAATTATTGATTCAGCGTTTCTTAAATTTTATATCAAATGTTTGCACTTTCAAAAAATATCATTCTTTTTACTACAGAAATTTGTAAAATTTCTTTATCCAAAAATCCTATTACTCTTTATGGAGTACCTTGCTGTACCTTACTAAATCATCAACATATATTAAATATTTATTCTTAATGCTTTCTATTAATTATAAACAATAATTCTGAATATTTAACACAACATAATAGATGGCACAATATTCGTTGAGCGTACAATGTAATGATCTGTATTTTTGAAAATACTTTGCAAACAAAAGATGAATTAGTTTCCTCCTTGGTCCTATAATCTCACTTTAAGTAATTTGTATAACATTTTGTGCCTGAAATTCACTAACAACCAGCTACAGTACCGACACCACCAAATAATTTTTTTTACATTCTGTCTTAAGATCTTTTCACATTGCAAAATATCGTCAGTAATTTTCGTCGGCAATTTTCCGTTTCTACATTCAAAAATCTGTCAAGCAAGTTTTTAGTCATCCTCAACTTTTTTAACCAGTTTGAAAAGGCCGACGATAGTGACTTAAATATCATCCGCAAATGAAATTCAACCAATCATGTGAAACTTTAAAATGACATCACTTTCGTTGTCATTTGCAAATGAAAAGTGCGTACGTAATTTTGCCGTGTGATAAGGCCTTAATAATGCTGATTTAATTGTATATTTGATGACAATAAAGCTGATTTAATTGTATATTTGATGACAATAAAGCTAATTTAATTGTATAGTTGATGACCTTAATGAAGCTGACTTAATTGTTTGGGTTTCAGGTACTTTTATCCCTACCAATAAAAACAGAAATTTCACAAAGAACTACATTTGTAATCACAAATCCTATATCAAATTTTATATAAAATCATTGCTTTTTTTAGCTATTTCGTCTACATGCTTCTCAAGGTACATAAATCACGATGCATACATCATAAATCTTTAACCCTTCGTTGGATTTGCCTCAAAATTTACCATTTGCCAACCAAAGAGGACAAACTCTATGTATTTAATTTCATTGATATTGCTGTCTTCTTTTTGAATTTATGTCTTTAATCCATGTTCGAAAAGACGAATAAATAGATTTAACCCTTTGTACTGAATTTGCTCAAAATTTGAAAGAAGTCTTCAAATATCATATAAAGACCGTGTATCAAATTTCATCCATATCGATCTAAGAGCTTTTGAAAGAGCTTTACAATAAAGTCTATTTGGAAAATACCTACCCAAATAGGTATTTTCCATTATTATAGGCAGATAGGTATTTTCCAAACTTTTGTCTCTCGAACTGAAAGGGGTCTAAACCGTGAAACTGTATCAAAATCTGGAATTCAAATATTTCAGGAAGGTTTTGCATTCTATATACGGCGTGGCGAAAAAAAACCTTGGACAAAGGTGGTTTGCGTCGTGTAAGAGGGTATCTTGCACATTAAATCTGCCTGGTCAAACGCTCTACATCTGGTGTGACGCGGTGTGTAGAGGAGATGCCAACACATGTGTCGTCCTCGTCATCTGACCGTGGTTCCAAATAAGGAGGTCTGTTTAAAATAGCCCAAGTCTAGCTTTAAACGGGACGTTTATGTAACTAAATACTGAACACAGTGACCTAGTGATAATGACTCTGCTGTAAGATCTGATATTTTCACACGAGTTTCATATTAAATAAAGGCTTGTTGTCTTAGAATAGGCTTCCGTATTTTGAAATACGAAGAAACAAGAAGGGAGTCGACTCGGTTGCCGTCTTTAAGGTATCCGACTAAGCTAAAAACATTGGTTATTGACCACATTGGCAAATCATTTTTTCATTGTTAATTCTTGTAGCTCAGACTTTTCCCTTCTCTAAACAGTTCATCTTTTTTAGGAAAAGGAAGACCAGACCTATCATCCAGGGTCACGTATTTTTCAGCTAAAATGTGTCTTTCAAAGCAGTTTTCTCAAAACTTTAACTGTCCTAAAAATTCTCCACCGTTAACATGATATCTGAAAACTAATAGAGATATTTACGTAAAAGATCCAGCGTCTGTTTTCAATACTATGGGAAATGAAATGAAACAAATGTTTTATTGTCAGTGAAATACCTTTTCATTTATAGATGTTTTTAGAAAAATGAAGTTGAGAATTTGTGGAAAAAATGCATATTGTTACGAATGTTTCGTATCTGTGATGCTGCTTCCCAGCATGATTGGTTCCTTCACTGGAAAGAATGATTTACAGTATTCTGTACTGGATGCTGTGGATGCTCTTAGAAATGATCCCAGAGCTTGGCGACAAACTTGGAGACCATTTGGCAATTTGGCGACAAATTTGGCGACTTTGGTGACAAAATGGAAAGTACCCGAAACATCGAGAATTTTCCCGATTCGTCCATCATGAACCGAGATATGTCCAGACGCGACCACTTCTGACACCAAGATAGCGAGTCCTCCAGCGGAGAAAACAAGAAGCGGCGAAGCCAAGCAAGTGCTGAATTGAGCTGTGTGCCTTGTAGTCTATTGAGGAAGCAGCGTCGAGTACTATAGCTAGTACTGCAGATATTGTTACAACTTGTGAGTTACTGTTGTTATTGTGTGCTGCTATGTGTTCGTCTCGTCTGTAAATAAACGTTTGTGTTGTGTCTCTACTAAAGGTCTGATCATTGCTTGTGCATAATCTCATCTCTAATACCATACACATCCACTATACAAGTTAAAAAAGAACCCGGCGGATTAATATAGGAAATCCGTAACAATATATTTTACTCATAACTTCTTTGCATATCAGGATTTTTCTTAGATTTTGGCTCATGTCATTTATCATAGTATTCTGTAACTTGTGTACCAAGAAAAATAGGATTGCAGCATTACAGTGGTTTGTAGAGTGTTAACCGTTTTGGTTAAATTTCCTTAGAATTTACTATAAATTTTCCTATTTCTCAAAACATTATATTTTTAAATAATGCTGTTGCATTTATAGTATTTTGCATTATAAATGACAATACATCTGAAAACTATACTCTTAAATAGTTTTTTTTTAATCCAATTTTTCAAAGTTTTTCCTTTGAACGTAGTCGGATATCTTAAAATCTGACAATGATTTAAAAATGGCCAGGTTTCATACCAAAACAGGGCATAAGTATACATGGATAAATCAATCGTTTGATCTTGTATAAATGTATTAAACGTTATATAAGGGGGCCGCGGTGGCCTGGTGGTAAGGTCTCGGCTTCGGAACCGGAGGGTTTAAGGTTCGAGACTCGATTCCACCGAAAATCCGTCGTGTGAGGGGGTATCTTGCACGTCAAATCAGTCAGGCCAAACGTCCTCCCGCTGGTGTGGTGTGGAGAGGGGGGTGCCACTTCAGATGTCGTCCTCGTCATCTGACCGTGGTTCAAAATGACGAGGTCCGTCCCAAAATAGCCCTCGTGTTGCTTTAAAACGGGACATTAATATAACTAAACTAAACTAAAACTAAAACTGAACGTTATATGAATATATCGTTTGATACAATTATACAACTTGAGTATGAAAGCTTTATGCTAACATTCATCAATCTAGCTTATATTTTTGATTTAAGGGTATCAAAAACATGGTTATATAAACATCACAGTTTGAGTGCATTTTTTTATAATTACGATACATTTTTCTTCGTATAAACTGGATTGTATTTTACATTCCTGATCAAAACTAAACCATCGATTTTTCTACCTGAAAATGTATTTCTGAGATGGAATATAGAAATACATAAAGAATCTAGAACCAATTCAGGCAGAAATAAATTTCGGATACCCCAAACAAAATGAAATCATTTATATACTATAGAATTGATTTTCTGTCATTTTGATTCGGAAGCGGTGATAAATGTATGCGTTTTTAAAAAGAAGCATACACCATTTATCTTTTTATTTTATTTTTGTAAAAAAAAAAAGTGCAATAGAGCCCTGAATTTGAACCGAATCAAATTTCCTTCTCTTTTTTGTAAATGACAAATTGCTTTGCAGTTCAAATTTCTAAAAAAAAAAAAATTGGTAATTTTTATTTATATAGGTTCTGTTGTTAATTATTTTAATAATTAATTATATTGCCAGATAAATTAGACCATTAATCCAAATAATATTGATTTAAAATTTATTCAAAAGTTTCACTAAATATTAAATTTCTAAAAAAAAAATACTAAATTATATTATATATAAAATAGATATTAAAATAATTAAATAATCGCAATATAATATAAACAATAAGATATATAAGTATATATAAAGGAAGTAATAATCAATATAAATAATTATCTTCGGTGCAGCCATAAGTCGTCTATTAGATACAAAATTATATTTCCCCCCCGATTAGTCATAAATATATAACTTGCTAGCTATAAACAATCTTTTAAGGATATTGTGTCTCGACTTTAAAAGCATAAATAATTACATTTAAAAGCACACACTAAAATACCTTAAAAACATTAATAATTTTTAAAAGAGCACGTGATATCAAAAAGTTGGTCAATTATTCTGAGTAATAACTAAATAATGTTAATGTTAATGGTCAAAATGATTTTATGGTTGATAATTTCGAATTGTCTATCAAATCATCTTCCAGCAATCGTATTACGATTTAAGAAATATTATATATTATAAATTCTGTTCATGATTGGGAACTCGCATATTTTTGTGAATCTAAAATCTTTCCGGGTTTAAATACATGAATCACAATTCATATAATGAAAGATTTATTTTTTCTGTTTATAAATGTCATTGCTAGTATTCGAACAAGGCAAAAGAGGAGGAAAGCAAATGATATTTGATTTCAACTTTTGGATTATCTTCTGAAAGTTGGAAAAAAATGGCTGATGGATTCCTCAAAAAAATGTAGAGATATCTAGAGATCTTTTTACTCCAAATAAGTCCATCCTTCAAACTGTTTTGAGTTCATACTTACAATCTTTTAAAGACATTATGCTACATTATGCTTTGACATTATGCTACATTATGCTTTG
>JAPMOQ010033654.1:0-15166 GCA_026543055.1 Argiope trifasciata
ATAGACAAGCATAAACATAATCTCATTTAGCGCTTAGTTGCTACTTTTAGAAGGGACAAAATCTGTCTTTAGAGGATTATATTTTGGGGGGTTTTCTTTTGAAGTATTTGAAACTCCCATATATCTCTTCATATTATTTTCATTCATCTACAAAATTAATATGATGTGTTTCATGTCACAAGCTTATCAGATAATTATTTATACTATAAAGATTACTTTTTCTGAAAGAAGAGTGAAAGTAAAAACAAATGAATTGAAAAATTTTGACCATTTTTTACTATATGCTGATTTTAATAAATTTATTTATACTGATTTTAATAAATACTAATCAAACACAAATAAGTAATGTATTAATACATTCTATATAAATATTGATTATTTATAATGACCATAATAAATCCTTTTTTGGGGGGTTTATCGTAAATTTTAGTAATCTTCGAGTAGCAGTTTTTGTATATTTTTTGTATGTTCTCCATTGAAAAAGTCTTCCATAGGGTTTTCACACTTCAGTTAAAGTATTTCTAAAAATATTTTTTTGAAGTTTGATGCAATTTATGCTAGTTAAAATCTTTTTATTACAGTTGAATCATCCAAAATAATCTCATGGTCGTTTTTACAAACAACCTAAGGATCATCAAATAAAATGTTAGATATCGTGCATGTTTTATGTTTTCATCTTCTGTCTGGTTCTTCAGACAGACGGAATTTTTCCTTCTTCGTGTCCACTTAGAAATATCGCTTTGCTATTATTTTTAGTAGTAAGTATGTGGATATGATATTGTCTTAACCAATAATTAAGTCTGGGTACATAGCGCCAAAGTAAAAGAAAAATCATGTAACAAAATTTCGAAATTTATAAGGAACAAATACTTAATGGCCACATGCCGGAAAACATATATAGATAACAAAATCAAGGACACGAATCTAAATTACTAAAACTTTTCTACCAGACGAAGTAGTTTGAAATTACTAGGGTAAAAAGGAAATTTTCAAACGAAAGCCAACAGTCTTGAGAAAAACAAACACATTCTGATTGCACCATTATTTTTTCAAACATAAAACAGTCATCTTAAACTGCAAAGTAAAGAAATTAAGATCGAAATAATTGACTAAAACATGAAAATGCATATCAGGCACATTAAATTAGAAGTTTTGACTTTGATCGTTGAATAATAAATACTTATGCCTGTAGCATGTATGAAGATATTTGTAGGAGTCACCAAGTATGATAGATATTTGTAGGAGTATACCATATGTGATAGATATTTGTAGGAGTATACCATGTATAACAGATATTTGTAGAAGAACACTATGCATGTCAGATATTTGTAGGAGTATACAATGTATGATAGATTTTCAATTTTGCAGATTTCTATCAAATTTTGGGCAAATTCTGTTTAGAGGAAGCCTGTCTGTTGAGCAGTTCAAATATAAATAAATTACAGAACGAAAACTAATATGATTCACTACAAAATGAAAACTACTATAATTTACTACAAAACGAAGATATATAGACGGAATGCAGAATATGCATACGTTATCTAGACATCTACAGAGTTTCGAAAATAATCCTACAAGGGGTTAATACCTTTTTATCTGTAATTTTAGAAACATGTAAACTCGATATCTCAAAAAGGAATTATTTCAACGCATCAAATTTGATGAGGGATTCTGACCCTACAAGTGTACTGTTGGATAAAATTTTTAGTTCAATCTCATGCAATGAAATATGAATTCAATTTTAGGGAAATATTAATTGCATGTCAAGATCAATCGCCGAATATTTCGTGAAGGATGACTTGATAAATTTTTTTTTAAATGCTAAATTCCATCCAATATTCCATGACTATCGTAAGTCTTTCTATGCATGGCTTTGTCAATGCAGTATTTTTATTGCGAGAATGTTTAGTTCAGACACTTTAGCTATTTGAAGACAAAGACAACATGAAACTCCGTTACATAAAAATTATAATTAAAAATATGTTTTTCCTTTCATTATATAACCTCAGGGGGTACCGCTTTATTGAGGATGAAAGGCTTCCGGCATGGTGGTTGGATCTCGTCAGCCTAGTGGTTACACTAAAGGTAGTGGATCTGCCTTCTTCCATCTATGACATCCTTTGGGAAGAATTGTACCGTGGCCGGTGATAGCAATTAAGACTAAACTACAGTTCCTGCCAGTGTTGCTATATCAGCATTCTGATCATTCAGTATTTTTTTTTTCAAATGCCCTCGGGAGGGACGGAGAGTCAGTAATACTGCTTGCCCCCCCCGAGGAGGCACTACATAATTGAGGGTGAGAAACTGCTTGCATGGTGGTTGGATTTCGCCAATCTAGTACAGAAAAAAAGTAAGGGTCGGCTCTTCCCCTCAATGACGGGACTTACTTCTCAAGAGAATGTTTGTACCTTGGCCAGTGACAGCTCATAGCCACAGTTCGAGCCGTTGCTGCAGTTACAGCGGTCAGGTCTTTCAGATTTTTCCGTCTTCTTTTGTGCATGTCGGAGTAGGGGGCTTAACCCATTTATACCCACTGTTCCACTTTGGAACACCCCTCACATAAAAGTTATTTTTATTCCATTTTTTTTTACCTAACATATAGAAATTTCATGCAAGAATTCAAATTTTTTAACCTTAGGCATAAATGGGTTAAGATTCTCCTTCTGTATTATTTATTTAGATGGGATTTTCGGGGTAGGATCTCTGAAGGTGCTATATGTCACAGAAAATATGTAATACATACAATAGAAAATTGCGTCTTGTCGAAAATCTATAAGTTTGAAGTAGTAAATTTTTTACAGGCTTGAGATGGGCGTTTAATTAAATGAATTGATGAAAATGCTGACACTATAAATTAAATATGTAATTAATTTTATTATTTGTAATCGTGTTATTATTTATGTGTGTTGGTTTTAATGTCTGTCTTATTTTTGTATTCCTATATGGGTAATGAAAATCCCATTAATTGAAGCCTCCTCTGTTTGATATCCTTGAAATATCCATTGTATCTACTCATGTGTGGCTACCATGTATATTAAGATGCTGATTTCGTTGAAATAATTATGATATGAGATTAACGGCTACTTGAAAAGCAATGGCGGGGACTGAAATTGAATCATAAGGGTCAGCATCAGCCACCGTACAATACTGTACCTCTCTCATGTACCTCTATTGTACTGGATGTACAGGATGTACCTATCTCATGAGAGGTACATTCTGGCTTAGGAAGGAGGATAGCCAAAGTGACATCATTTATTTATCCATCAATGGCTAGAATCAATCACCAAATTAGAACTCATTATCCACAAAACCTGATAGAATATGTAAAATTCAAACCTCATGTCACAATCTACTAAATGTGTAATTTGCAATTTCTATTGTATTTCAATATACTCAAGCTTGCTAATTATCCAAATAGAAAACGAAATGCATTAAGACTAATCTATATCATGAGATTTATACTGTGCTGAAGACGATAAATTTAGTCTTCGTTCTATGAAAACGTTAAGAAAAGCTAAAGTAAAAGATTTTTCTACGCATTAGGTAATTCATTTTCAAAATATAATTGCCCTTTGGTCCAAATCTTAAAATACAATAACAGTCAAAAGTATGTAAAAAAAAGGAGTTTATACATTATTTTCGGAAAAATACAGAAGATATTTCAAAAATGTAATTTATCGTTTCTTTGCAGTATATTTTCGTGTCTTTTTAATCACCTCATCCTCTGCATTTCCAAATAATTACTTTTTGTTTTCATAGATATAGGTATCTTTACAGCAAATTTATGTTCAAAATTATTTTGAACCCCCACATTTGTAGGCATGAGAGGAGTTCACATTCAATTTATATTTATGTTTAAAAACATCCACTTCATTCCTGTTTAGTGTGGGAGGCAATTAATGTTAGCTTCTATTTAGGAAATAAAGAAAAACTATAAAAAAACTCAAATAGCATCTTAAATGACTTTCTTGAAATAACGTTTAAAAAGTTAATGGCTTAACATTTTGCTTAATTTTTTATTGAAAAACTTTTGAAAAAAACTTCTTCGGAAATTAAAAATGTAATTTCGAAAATAAATAGAATGATCAGATAGAAATGCCTGTGTAAAAACAAACTGAAAACAAATTGAAAAGCCTCAATTAACTTAATGCTATGTTATTGCTTCATTTCAATTTACTACATTTAATTCTGCATAAATATCATGACGCAGTCATTGATAAATATAGAAAAAGTAATTAAATGGATTTTCTACATTTATTACAAGTTAATTACTTTGAAAATTCTCGAAGTTCAGAATTAGAATTTCCTTGAAAAAAATTAAAAATGGATGAATGGTTTAATGAAGTCGCTTGTGTAAATTCCCTGATGACATATCTTTTATTCAACTAGGGGAAAACACTATTTCTTTATATTTTAAAGAAATAATTTCTGCGTTTTCGTTATCACCAGTAACTCTCAGTTTCTTGTAATACTAAAATTAATCCAGATATATTTGTGATATTCTATGTAAATGTAAAGAAAGTGAACATGCTGGTTTTTTTCTTCGCCTTTTATGCATTTCATTTTTTTTCAAATGTTTTCCTCTACTTATGGGATAAATTCACGATTTCATAATATATCTAAATGCATATATTATAACTGATTCATTGAAAAAAATTCTGCATTTTATTAAATTCTGAATGAATACATATGTGTGTAAAACATAAGGTCAAACAAATAATTTATTTATTGTTTTTAAAAGTTGTCTGTACATTGATGTATAAGAAAATATGAAGGAATCTACTTAGTGTTATGAAACATTGAATTTTGATATATTCGGAATTTATTACATTAAATTAATTTAAATAATCTCTATTCTGTGATTACTTTTATGAATAGTACTCATTTAACAGATTTGTTTTACAATTTGTTATTTTATACTTTTTTAGAAAAACATAAGACTGTTTCACTTACACACATTTTAAAAGCGTTTAAGTTTTCCTAGAAAATAAAAACATAGACTGTTTTGCACATAGAATGTTAAAAAAAATCCCATAGTTATATTTGCCAGGAAAAAAACATATGCTTCTATTTCCGAGCAGTAAGCACATACACTGAAGTGACAAAAGTCATGGGATATCAATATGCAAATATACAGATGGCAGTAGTATCGCAGCGAAAAAGTATAAATGCGCAGTTCGTTTTCCAGAGCTTTCATTTGTGTTCAAGTTATTCATGTGAACAGATTTTTCGTGATTTATGGCGGCACGATGAGAATTAACAGACTTTGAACGTGGAATGTTAGTTGGAGCTAGAAGCATGGGTCATTCCATTGCGGATATCGTTAGTGAATTCAACATTCCGATATCCACAGTATCAAGAGTGTGCCGAGAGTATGAAATTTCAGGCATCACATCCCATCATGGACTGCGCAGTGGGCGACCACCTGCACTTAACGACCGAGACCACCGACGTCTGTGTAGAATGGTCAATGTTAATAGACACGCAACACTTCGTCAAATAACTGCAGGAATCAATGTGGGACGTACGAGGGACGTGTCCGATAGGACTTTGCGGTGAAATTTTTCTTCCTTGGGCTATGACAGCAGAAGACCGACTCGAGTGCCTTTACTGACAGCACGACATCGCCTGCAGTGACTCTCCTGGGCTCGTGAGTATATCGACTGGTCCCTAGACCAGTGGAAAACCGTGGCGTGGTCAGTTGAGTCACGATTTCATTTGTTACGAGCTGATGGTAGAGTTCGAGTGTGACGCAGACCCCACGAAGCCATGGACCCAAACTTTCAGCAAGGCACGGTTCAAGCTAGTGGTGGCTGCATAATGGTGTGGGCTGTTTTTACATGGCATGGACTCGGTCCTCTGGTGCAACTGAACCGATCATTGACTGGAAATGGTTATGTTCAACTGCTTGCAGATCACTTGCAGCCACTCATGGACTTCACGTACCCACACAAAGATGGGATTTTTATGGATGACAATGCGCCATGTCACCGGGCCAGAACTGTTCGCGATTGGTTTGAAGAACATTCCGGACAATTCCAGCGCATGATCTGGCCACCTATATCGCCCGATATGAATCCCATCGAGCCTTTATGGGACATCATCGAAAGGTCTGTTCGTGCCCAAACTCCTGAACCATCCACACTTTCACAATTATGGACGTCTATACAGACAGCATGGCTCAATATTCCTGCAGAGGACTTCCAACGACTTGTGGACTCCATGACACGTCGAGTTGTTGCACTTCGCCGAGCAAAAGGAGGACCGACACGATATTAACAGTCATCCCATGACTTTTGTCACTTCAGTGTATATTAAATTACTTTTGCAATTTTCCTTTCTGTTCAGTTTAAAATATACGTTCAGATGATAAACTGCATCAATTTTTAAATTAATAACTTTATTGACGGGAGTGGGCGTTGAACTGACATTTCTGACAATTGATAAGCAATCTGATTTTATTTTTCTGCATAGGAATTTGGTTTTATTATGTTATTTATTTTTAAATCTCTAAACGCTCTGCTTATTGTTTCTCTTTATATACATATCTGTATATGTATTCAGTATATCTTCACATACTGTCATAAAAATAATTCTCATTTAGTGAGACTCTTTTTTAAATAGTTAAAATTGGTTTCTTGATTTTTTTTTCCTTCTAAAATAGGATTTTATCTAGAATGAAATAATGGGTTATCCGGAATAGAAATTATGTAGTTTCTTTTTATATATTTTATATCTTCCTATATTATAGCAACATTTGTCAACAAATTCTCCTCTTAACACCGAAAAAAACTACTCTTTAAAGTCTAGAAGTATAATACTTTTGAGTACTAAATTACCATATTATACAGAAGGCGATAATGTATTTTTGGCCAAAATACTTTTGCCTCAAAATGCAATTCGTTGACAATGACATTGTGTTATTGTGATTTTTAAAGTATGGAATGTGAAATGAATAATTTTAGGTATTCGGATAGACACGGGGCAATTGAAGACCTTATGAATTTAACATTATGAATATAATATGAAATTCATGAAGAAGGAAGTAAACAACAGTATATCATATATTTATCAAAAGACTTTAGCACATTTTTGCAAAAGTTGTAAAGAATTCATATTTATATTATCATTGCTTCTAATATTCATATACGTCATATCGTATTCTTTAATCAATAAATATTTTTTAAAGAATTTTTAAAAAAACTATGTATCGACTTAAACTATTAAAAACTATTAAATATATTTTATTTTAATTTATATTATGTTCTCTTAAACCGGTTATGTTTGAATTAACAATTATAGTTTATTAAAATGGAAGAAATAGCTTTCAATATCCGTAAATAAAATATCTTTAGATTTAAAATGTTTGATTATTTGATGAGATATAACTTTTATATATTTAGGACAAATATATTTAAAATATTTGTATTGTGAGCAATTAATATTTCATTATTTAATTTGCGTAATTTAAGTTACTACATCAAAATGTCAAATTTTTCTCAAAAAATATTATTTTATATTATGCAGTATTCTTAATATTTTAAACAGTTTTCTTTATAAAACTGCTTGAATTTTATATTTCCATTTGTTGGTAAATTGAATTGTATTGTTATGCGTTTTAATACCATTTTACATAGAGTAATGCTATTTTGATAGACTTTTCTCTCAAAACATCACATAAATTAATACGCAATGCTTTTTATGTTCAATATTTTTTTTAAGTAAATACTCGATTTAGTATAAAATTCCTGAATTGAATAACCATTCATTAGAAATATTTTATAGTATTTTTGATGTTCAATAATGTTTTTCCAGTTGAGAAACTAGGTAAAATATTTCTTAAGCTATTAGAAAATTTTAAGTAAGGCAATTGATAAACGTCTAAACTAATAGATTTTTTAAATCCTTTTTTAAAGATTTTTTTTAACTTTTTATATTTAACTGTCACATTTTGCTTTAGTGAAGTAAATTAAGCATGAAAAGTCTGAAGAAAGCATATAGAAAAAAATATGTTCTATCATATAAAAACTGTGATAATTTGCTTTATTAGTTTAAGGAAAAAAGTTTTACTAAAAAACGTACCTCTTTTTGAAAATTAAATAAAAAGGAAGATAATTCCATATCTCAAGCTCTCCTGCTCAAAAAATAGCCTATTTGGCATTTTAAAATAAAATAAAGGAAAATAAAAAACAATAAATAAATATTAATAATAAATAGTTTCCCCTTATTTCGAGAAACGCGAGATTTAAGCACCAGAGGGCGACTTCAACCAGTGAATCAGAGAATAAGGCGAGGATTCATTTCAGGTGTTGCCGGAGGAGGACGGATCGATTCAGTTGTTAAGAAATCTCTGAAATGCATTTCGTTCTCAGAGCCAAGGTCGTAACAGCGGCATTAGTTGTCAGTGACACGCAGGTATAATTTGAGCTGGCACGAAAATGCGTGTGTGTCGTAACTCTGCATTGAGGCAAAAAAAGGACAGATTTTCAAAATCTTCTATGATGGGAATGATATATTTTTTTCTGGTTTTACTATAAGTAAAATGTTTTTGGTAATAAATTAATATTAGTATGCTAGTGTTTCAGTTTTTTAATATTTAATCAAGTTTTTCTATTAAAAAATGTCATTGTTTTGGGGGTTTTATTTCCAAGCAAAACTTGTCATTACCACCTAGTGAATAACCAAGTAAAATATTTAATCGATGTTTTTTGACACCGTACGGTATACTGCACAATAAGCGTCTAATGTCGTGATAAACAGAAAGAAGTAATTCGATTTTGATTTCATATGTATACAATGTCATAAATATAAGAAAACGGTCCGGTTTAGACTTTATGCTGTACACATTGTAATAAAGAGAATCAAACAGTCCGGTTTAGACTTCATGCGATATATTGCACACATTGCCATAAATACAAGCAAACAGTCCGGTTTAGACTTTCTATTGTCTATTGCACACATTGCCATAAATAGCAAATAGTCAGGTTTAGACTCCATATGATATATTGTACACATTGTCATGAATAGAAGCAAAGGATCCAGTTTAGACTCCATATTGTATATAGTACACATTCCCATAAAAACAGTCCGGTTTAGATCCCATATTGTATATTGTACACATTACCATGAACGTAAGCAAACGGTCTGGTTTAGACTTTCTATTGTTTATTTAACACATTGCCATGAATAGAAGCAACCAGTCCGGTTTAGACTTTTTATTGTATATAATGCATGTTGCCATAAATAGTGCGGTTTAAACTCCCGACGGTATATTGTACATATTGCCAGAAATAGAAGGATAAACATGATTTAATATAATATATAAAATATGGTTTAAACTCCATTATAAGACACATTATATATATATAGTCATAAATATAAATAAAAGGTGCATTTTTGTCAACATACGGTATATTGTGTACCATATGGCTAACATTATCATAAATAAAAATAAAATAATTGAGAAATATGTCTGACATAAATATGAGTTCAAAAGAAAACTACTAACAAGAAGCGACAGAGATTCCACAATACAACATTTCTAATTGGTGTCCAATTAAAATTCTTTGTTAAAAGAAAAGTACAGATTTCCCGCAGGAACTCTAGGAAGGAGAGATTTTATATTCTTCATTCAGAATTAATGAATAATGGAAATATTTCTCTTTAATAAGGATTATACTTTATTTACTAAAATAATAATAAACTAATCTAACAAATCTATTTTTTGTCAAAGGAGAGGATATAAGTTATTTAATTATATATTTTATTTAGTTTATTATAAGAATACAAGTCACCATGAATGAAATGACTTGATTTTAGTCGCATGCTTTACATTTTAATTCGTTTCTATAAATAATATAATAATCTGCCATAGGATGGGGCCGTGGTGTCCTGGCAGTAAGGTCTCGACATTAGAACCGGAGGGTTGCAGGTTTGAGACTCGACTCATCCCAAGAACCGTTGTGTAAGGGGGTCTAATGCACGTCAGGCCAAAAGGTATCTCGATGACATGGTGTGGTATGGGCAGGGGGTGATAGCTCAGGTGTCATCCTCGTCATCTGATTGTGGTTCAAAATGACGTATTCAGTCCCCAAATAGCCCTTTTGTTGCTTTACAAGGGACGTTAAAATAACTAAACTAAACCATAAGATTGTTTCCTGTATATATTTCAACACAGTCAACTCTATTGAATCGGAGGATCAACAAGATCGGGGTAGATAAAAAATGACCACTCAGGTTTAGGATTAAATGCGGAGCCAGCCTTTCAAAATAGAAGTTTCATTGAATGCTGTGTTGGTAGAGGAACTTTACTCACAGTAGAAGCAACTGTCTAAGTTTTAACAATTTCGTGCATGAAAGAAAAGCCATAAGACGATGGATTTTATTTTCACCATATGTAGAAATATTTCGCAAAAATCTATTCACAAGGCATGATTTAACAGGCGCCTTTTCAATATTTTCCCACGCAGAACGCAAGTTTCTACGTCACTAGGGAAAGAAAAGGTCACGCCGCCTATTTTTCTCCACTATTCTATAGATTCTGTCCCCAAGATAACTTTCTTCTATTTTCCTACGTGTTCCACGGATTGCTGTTATATAATCTTGGCTTCCAAAATCGCCAAATATTTCTCCTATGGAGCACGTATGGGACATCAATGGATGGTCTGTCCAGCAGGAAGTGTAGTTAATTTGAATGGTCTGATGGAAAATGCGTGAAATATCCGTGGGATTCTAAAATTCAGCTCTTCAGCTTTATTTAAAATGCCATAAAATATTTATTTTTCTGCCTTTTTATGGTAGTTTTATTAATATTAAAATAAACGTATCTACAATGTATAGAAAAACGAAGAAATACGTTTCAATGTTTAATATTTTTTAAGAAAAATATTTATTGAGGGTTTTTTTTTTTAAATTTTAATGTAACTTTGTTCATAAATATCAGAATATGTAAAAAAAATATCAGAATATGTGTGATGGATTTACTTTTCAGAGGGATTCAGTGAAAATTAATATGGATATCCAAACAGTTGCTAAACAAGGAACAGGTAAAAAGAAACTTCTGATAACAGTACATAGATATCAAGTCATTTATTCACTTTACTTTTCCAAAGAAATTTGTCACATACATCATCGTTATAAATTGTAAGTTTGAAGAAATGTATTCATAATGCATCCTCCATTTTGATACTGTCCCCGTCATTTTCAGATACATGGTGATTAAAACTTATCATCATGCAATAATATTCAAGAATTCAAAAATATGAGAGTCTATTCTTATGGGTATTAAAATAAAAAATAGATACTGAATTACTTCAAGCAAAATAAATATATAAAAAATGTAATATTAATATTGAGATTTGAAGAATATTGCTAATCTATTTTAAAATAACTAAACAATATCATTATAAATGTTATAATGACCTTTTAATTTTAAATTTAAAGCATATATTATAAAGATGATATATTTTAATTTAGTGAGGTATTTTATTATTTCACACAGACTATAACAAAATATATCAGATATTAAAGAAATACAAACCTATAAAAATGAAATTTATACAGTCGTCAAAATGAACTAAATTAAAAGAAAGGTTAATCTC
Source organism: Argiope trifasciata (assembly GCA_026543055.1). Lineage (NCBI taxonomy): Eukaryota > Metazoa > Arthropoda > Arachnida > Araneae > Araneidae > Argiope > Argiope trifasciata. Next base: position 11,601 of record JAPMOQ010033654.1, read on the forward strand.
CTGTGAAGCTATAAAATATGTGTATTTGCCAGAAATGACAACTTGTAACATGGTGGTAGAATTCGATTTTCAAAACCTTGCTATTCAAAATGAGTTCTTCCTTAACCGGTGGTGCGTCGTAAGTATGTTATATTTGTTTTATACTCTAAAAAGTTGAATATTGTTCATTAATATGCCTTTTTAATCGATTTAGAATGACAATTTCGATATTAGATCCCCACAAAATTCCTAAAATCTATAAAGATGCGTTGTAACGTCATCCATTTCCTTCACTGGGTAATAGGCAACTCCAGTAAGATGTACTGTAGTCCATTTTCTTATGCATAATTAAGTGTATTCTGAACGCCGAATGTAGATCCTTTCCACTAGTAGAGTTATTGTGTCTGGTCATTTATTATATCCCGGTAAGGAGCTACAATTGTGTGTATCATCGTTTCGAATAAATACAGCATGCCAACAAATTGTAAGAATGTCAAGATATCCAGATGCTAATTTTTTCTCTCATGAAAAGACTCCTCAAGTCATAAAGAAGCGATCCATCACCGACAACCCTTGTCATTAAGTGTTTAAGGCAGGTGGACAGGTGGTGTTAGCTATAAATAATTATAATTAACAAGCATTCCAGAGGGGATTACCAACAAAAATTGATCCTTGCCAGAAGTTACAACTTACAACATGGTGGTAGAATTCGATTTTCGAAACCGTGTGATGATCATTGGGGAAACATTGTTGTGCAGTTATTGGGTGATAGGGAAATTCAGCTTGCCAGTGAGAAAATCGGAGACGGATATCTGAAGGAAATAAATTCAGGTATTTTTGGTTTTCTTTGAGTCAGAGAGAAAAAGAAAGAAATGATTTGAATTAGATTTTGGAGATACATCGGTGTCCTGCTTCCTAATTGTTCCTGATTTTTAAGAAGCTCTGTGTGATTTCGGCTTCAGTGTTAGACTCCATCCGATAAAAGTCGTTGGGTCTTTTGAGATTGCCTGAAAAAGTTGCTTAGATCTAACAGAGTATTAGCGTTTTTTTCGGGGACTTATTCTCTGATTTGATCAAGGAATCATATCATGATTCTGCTGTTATTTAATGTTTGTAAGTAATATAAAAATATATGAGAACAAACTGTTCCTTGTACATATATAAGGCTGCAAATAAAAGATTTTTTCTACGCTACTCTGTAAAGGTATCCGACTACATTCGAAGAAATTCTTTTGAGAAATTGGATTTTTTAAAACCAATTTTAAAGCTATGGTTTTTAGATGTATTGCCAATTATAATACAAAATACGATACATACAAAATCATTACTTATAATTATAATATATTTTGATAATTAGGAAAATTTGTAGTGAATTTTAATGAAATTTAACCAAAACGGTTAAGAGACTACCCAAAATTATATTTCACCAATTATACTTTTCTTTGAACATAGTTATGGAATAAAATGATAAATGAAATGAACCGAAATCTAAGTAAAATCTAGAGATGCAAATAAGCTATGGTTAGATATATACGTATATTTGCAATTTTTTCATAAATTTACAACTTAATTTTTCTAAAAACATTTATAAACGGAAAAGTATTTCACCAACAATAAAACTTTTGATTCATTTCATAGTCTATATTATTTAAAACACACGCTGGAATTTTGTTGCAAATACCTCTTTAAGTCTTTGGGATATCACGTTAACGGTGTGGAATTTTTCATAAAAATTTTGAGAAAATTAAAGTTAAATACAAATTTTTGATGATAAAATATGTGACCATGGTTGATAGGTCAAGTCATCTCTTTCCTAGAAACGACAAACTGTTTGGCAAGAACTACAAAAAATAACAGTTAAAAAAATTCACCAATGCAATCGAGTTTTTAACGTAGTCTGATACCTTGATTGATTTTTCTTCATTAAAATGTTACAACCCATAATCTAGCTACCTAAAACACTCCACTCAAAGGAAGAATAATTATGGTCAAATATGTATTCCATGTACGGTTTTAAGAGAATTTCATTGAAAGAGGATAATTCATATCAATGATTTATTCAATACATTTGATAAAGTTTTGGAAATACACAAAATAATATTTGCATATGTATTTAAATTGTTATTAAAATTTCAGAAACTTCTCCTTACATACATTTGAGAATTTATTTTCTACGGGAAATATATATTATTTAGAGAAAACGTGTGCTGAATTTGTTTATGGTCGTATGAAATAAATGTTATAAAATTTCTAATTATAATTTCACAAAATCTATGTTCTGCATTACTTAGTATGTTTCCTAAAATATCATAAATTTATTAATTTTTAATGTAACATAAACAAATTGAGTTAAAAGATATTTATTCTTGGAAATAGTAGTTTCTCAAGTAAAAATGAACGAAGAGTCAATTCAAATTCAATAAATTTTATCTTATATACTCAAAAATAGAATATGGAGGAAAACAAATAATTGAATCATTTCTTATATTTATGATACACTCTATAATAAATCGATTAAATATATATAATTTCAGAGAAAAAAGACTTTTTTAGGCTTTCTTCATCTTTATAGAAATCTAATGAAGATTTCGTGTCGCCACAGAAAGTGGATGTAGTAGCTTCTGAGGGTAAAGACCCCTGGGCACCCAGAGGGCAAAAGTCTGACGTGTAGCTCATATGAAGATGGCATACACATTCGTCTGCACAACTCATGTTTACATGGGGGGGGGGGGGCTCATTCATACAACTCGCAGATAGATCACAGACAACCATGCCTGAAACATGGCTCGAACCCGGGACTCCCTGATCACGGGGAAGACACGCAACCCCTATGCCAGGACGCCGGTAAGAAATTTTCATATAGGAAAGTCATTAGATTTATTTTGAAATCAGTCAGACGTAGAGACAAAGATTTGCGAATTAATGCATTTAAAGTTGGGGATAGTATAACCCCCTTATAAATCTTTCAAACCGTCAAAGCATGCATTCCCAATTAGTAACTTTATTTCAATTCAGTCTTTTTAATTTGTTTATACTTCCTAGAAAAAATCGGGGATATATAATATTGTTAAAATGAACGTATGCCTTACATTATAAAGATAAAAGCAAATTCTATCTATGGATATCTTAAGACGTGAAAAAAAATTGAATATGAAAATACATACAAGAGGAAATAAATTATTTAACGCCATTATGCAAGTCATTTCAGAAACTAAAATATTGTAATTAAATAAAATCAAAATCATTCGTTTCTATATTTAAGGTATCAAACCACGTTCGTAGGAAAACTTTTGAAGAATTAGATTTTTTAAAATCTATTTAAAACTATGGTTTTCAGATGTACTGTTGACTATAATACAAAATACTATTAATATAACAAAATTATTTGAAAACGTCTTATAATTTGAGAAATAGAAAAATTTGCAATCAATATTAATGACATTGAACCAAAACGATTGACACTCTACACAAAATTGTATTGCAACAATCCTATTTTTCTTCGAGCAAAAGTTATAGAATATAATGACGAATGAAACGAATCAAACCCTAAGAAAGATTTTGAGATGAAAAAGAGACATGGGTAAAAT
>JAPMOQ010033665.1:0-10296 GCA_026543055.1 Argiope trifasciata
ATGTTGGCCTTGATCATGTATTTATTTTGGATATACATCAGGCGTGTCAACGGTTATATGTTGACAATTGTTTAAAAAACAACATTGCAGTATATGTGTATTAATTTATAATCAATTCATTATTTTTAACCAAATCTATTATGTAAAATCTTTTGCCTGGTTTTTTCTTCTTTTTTTACATTTTAATTTATGCAAATTAGGATTTCCTAGGATGGTAAGATGTTCCCACGGTTCAAGAATTGTCAAATCTTTGTTAACTATCGATCAAAATAGTTCTACATAAGAATGGCACAGCTTCCGATTGAAAGTAAATCTGAAGGTAATTAATTAATTATTATTTTTTTTACTTTTTCTAATATTTTATCTAGTAAATTTATAAGTGTATTATTTCATATTTAGCTGTCAGTTGATATCTTAAACTGAACTTTAAGAATTCTGTGAAGTGTCATCTGGATTTTTCTTCACACGAAATTCAATTCATTATTTTTATTTAAAATTTAGTAAAAATAACAATTTTTAAAAATTTCATATATGCTTGATTAAATTTTTCAAATACATGCAATTTATTTGTTTCACTTAATTACATCTCCTTTCGTCCTCCCCCCCCTGAATTTTATTCCAATAAATTCAAAATGTAAGAATAAACAGCAGTTTATTAATATAGGTAGAGCTTTGCTTAACCTGTAAATGAATGTGATTTTTATTGTGTTTTTATTACTTTTGTTTAACATTTTTCTAAACATAATACATTTTATTACTTGAAATATAATTAATGAATTTTTCATTGATATATTTCATAATATTGTTTGCTTGTTAATTTAAAAATAAATTCATATATAGTTTATTGTCTATAAGTCAATATTGGTTTAATCAATATTGAATCTACTTATAATAATTTAAAAAATTGTAATTAAAATTTTTTAATTACTAAATTTTTTCTACTTAAAAAAATAATATGTCTAATTTTAAAGAATTATTATTATTGCTGTTCTAGATGTTTCAAATGATCCACTGCTTGAGGCAGAAAAGAAAAGCTATTCAGCCTGCTCCTCCCTGGAAAACTCTCCATTGTTCGACAGAGAAGGCAGTCTGCGATATAGTGCAAGTTCCAAGGATGAGTTCTGGGATGCCCTCAGCTCGAACTATGATTACTTGATGGATGATGGACTCATAGCTACATGCAGAGTATGTTCCTTTTAGTAATATAAAGAAGGTGCAAAAATTAAAAAAGAATATTGATTTTTCTGATAGCTGTATTTTTTTTTTTTTTACATATTCTTTTTTTAACAACTTACTAACCTGCATGATACAGTATAGAAATGCATACATGGTATCTTTAGAATTTTGAACTACATTATATATATTAAGTGTTAATAATCCTTCATTTTCAGTCTTTTTAATAGTTCTTTTCCTCCCTCTGAAAAAATTATTTGACTTTTTTTTTTTGAAAAATAAAGGATTGGTTTAAAATCTAAAATATTTATTTATTGTTTTTGACATTGTAGGAAGCTAGCAGTGACTTATCTTTGGATGATGAAAGTGAGATGCCAGAAGCTTGCTGCTGGACATTCACTCGCTTCATCGAACAGTTCAAATGGTTGCATGATCTCTTGCACAATCTGCAGATTGCCAAAGATGATGACAGTCCAGAAAAAAGTGCTGTAAGTTTACATTTCTTGTACTTTTTAGTATTCACAATAACTTCCATAAAGTAATATTGCCCTTTTCAATAGAAACTGATTCTATGATATTTTTTTTGAAACAGTTCTCTTTCTTTGTTATTAATTGTGGGTGATGATATATCAAAGGTTTTGTTTTAATTAGGTGGTGTTAGATTAATTATATTGAAGTGTTAAGTCATTATTAGCAATAATATTAGGCAGTATGAGATGACAGGGCTAAAATGGTATTTCAAATCTAAAAAATAAATAGTTTATAGCATTTAAATGTAATTTTTTATTGTGTTTTTTAAGGATAGGGATAGAATGTTAAAAGGCAGGTCTTACTGTAAATGCCCTGAAATTTGTTATTTAAAAATTTGTAGTAAAATGTGATAACTTAAGAATTTTCTTGTTTGGATGAAATTAAAATGCAAATACAATATGAATTGGAAACTAATGTGTACTGTGTTTTAATTCATCAAGAGTAGGATAACTTAATAATCTGATATGTTATATGTGTAAAATTAATACAATTACTACATTTTATATGAAATATTTGATTTACTTTGTTTATTTTGTTATTAAATTGTAAATGAGAATAATTCAAAATCGCAGGAATGGGGAAAGGAAATCCTTTCTTTCTTTCTCTCTCTCTTTTATCATCCTTCTCTCATAATGATTCATTTAGGGCTGTTTTCATATAATGTGTCAAGATTTTTTCTGCAGTATCATCCTAGAATGGCCGTGACATGCTAGAATAACAATTCATTAAAAACCTGGATTTGTATAATTACATAAATTCTGATTTTCAAAATTTGAATGTTTTCAAAGAATCATTTACTTTGTAGCGAATCTTTGAAGAACAACAGAAGATTGCTTACTTGTGTAAACTATTCAATGAGCAAGCTCAGAAACTGTGCAAGAGGTACCCAGATATGAAGGATGAGGTTCAGCGACGTCTTAACCTACTTAACAACAAGTGGAAAGCAGTTGAACAATCTATTAATCCTAATATAGTTAAGTCTCCTTCTAAAGATGGAATGTTTGAAGGTAAAAATTAATTTTTTTGTGAAATTCATTGTTAATTAAGTATTAATTTATCGTTATTAATTGTTATTTCTATTACTTCCATTTGAGCTTGTGTTGTAAATTTTGGAAAATTTTATGAAAAATTTTACATTTTGTTTGAATTTTATTTGAACTGTGTAATATATTTTTTAATTGATACAGATAGACAAGTACAATAGCATAGTTTGTCACATGTTTTATAAATTCTTAAATTGAAAATTGATGAATGCTTTCATTTCAGAAATCACCAGCCGCATGTGTGGTCTGCGCAAGTGGCTGCGTGAGCTGGAAAACCGCTTGTGTCCTATCACTTCTGCAGCTTCATGGTCAGTGGAGGTTCTGGAAGAGAATTACAAACAACAGTTGGTGAGTGTGTTTGGCTGTCTATAAATTTATTTTGATTTCTTTATGATGAAGATTCCAATTATTGAAGCAGAATTCTTTCCTTTTACACTCTAACATTGTTAACATAGGGATATGCAAAACAAATTGACACATAATAAATGGAATTTTTATTTATTTTATTTTTAATATAGCCATTGAAAGATGAACTCCTTTTTATCTTGGAATATTTATTTTCAATGTAGCTGTTTAATATAATTATTTATAATATTTATTTATTAAAAGAAATAATTGCCTTAATTTTTAAATAAAAATTATTCTGTTTGAAAATAAATTACAGTTTGATAAAATATATATCATTGCAAATAATATTTAGTGGTGGATATGATTTTCCCTAGATGCTTTTTTCTTAAAAGTTTGCAAGGATCTTATTATTAACAGATTATATATCCATATATATGTATATATAACATCTTTCATTGATTATCAACATTATGCTAGAAATGTGTATTATAGACCATGTTTCTTTTTTGAAGCACTAAATAACGAATATATTCTCTCAGTAATTCAGTCGGCATCTTGAATAAAAAAGATCCACCCCTCTCTCCATACACAGAGAGATATATATACAGTATTTCAAACAGAAGAGTGTGTTTTATTCAACACTATTTACCTACATTTTCTAGCCATTTTGTCATTAATACTTCCTTATTTCTTTGAATTTGGTTCTAGATATTTGATAAAGTTTGTTTTACATTCAAATTTATTTCGAATTCAATATGTAAAAATTTGAATCTAAAGTTTTTAGAAAGGTATATTATCTCTGAAATGTTGTGTTGACCTTTTAATTTCATCTTTCCATGTTTTTTTTTTCTATCTTTCTTATGATCAAATGTTTTTGACTTAGAATCCAAGTCAGAAGAAACATATTTCATGTTTACTGCTTATGATCTGGTAATCCCCATCGTATTAAAGTAAATGTATTCAACTTTCCTTTAATTTTCCAATTGATCTCTACTGAAATATATCTCTAATATATGAATATAACAAGCACAATTGGTGAGTTGTAGGAAATCTCAAATTAAAATGAGTATTTCAGCTCAGAATTTGTGTACATAATTTAATCTATAAATACATTATTTTGCTTTTAAAAATTTAAATAATTAAAGGAATTTACTTGTTAATAGCTCACTGCAAAAAAAAAAATCATTAGATAATAATTCCAACTAACTGAGATAAGGGAATTCAGCATTTGAACTTACTGAGGGGTGGTGAATCCTCAGTTTAATAAGAATACAAAAATGCAAATTTGAAAGGAATAAAATAATTTCCGTCCTATATATCTTTGAGAAAATATATTCCTTTACAGGGATAAAAATTACAGAAGAAATAATGTCAGTTATTGATTCATTTGTTAAAAATTTGATTGGAAAAATGATTATTGAATTATATAATTTGAGGGGTGAAATGAGCATCTTGGATCTTTTAAAAGGTCTGACTGTCTGTAATTTGGATTTTTATATAAATTTTCCCTTAAATAAATTATAATGAAAATTTCATTGTAAATAATAATTTCAAAAATGATAATTATTTATAATGAAATTCATTATAAATAATAATGAATTTTTTCTAAATAAATAATAATGAAATAACAATTCATATAACTTGTCATTAGTTTTTGTGATGTTGCACTATTTTAATAAGAATAAAGAATAAAGTTTGCTTTTCAATAGTTCAATGATTCTGCTGTGAATTACATAACTGCAGTTATTTATTTTAGAAAAATATTCAATATCATTTTACAATTTCAAAAAAAAAAAAAAAAAAAAAATGTTTGGGAAAAAAAGAATAAAAATGAAATTTGTAAGCAAAGCTATGCTATAAGTGAATTCTACAAATAAATTAATTCTAAAAGTTAGGTATATATGTAAAGATTTAAAATTTGGAAGTGGATTGTAGTTTGAAGACATTGAAGAGACTTTTGATGCTGTTATAGCATTTTATTTCATCACTAAGAAGCAGGCATGTTTATGTACAGCCAAAGCAATAAACACATGTTCAACACAGAATGACCAATAAAGCAATGAGGGAAGGCTTTCGAATATTTTATCTCAAATAGCTTATTTTGATGAAGAAAATCTTGTCTGCAGTACTTATAGACTCTTAAGTTTCTCATAGGGTTTTCTGCATGTATGACTCTCAAAGCTGGGGAAACATGGGGGCCATTTTATGAAACTATTTGTTTAGGTCAACAACTTTTATTAATCACCCATGGGATTTGCTGACTAAGCATTTTTTAATTAATTAAGTAAATAATGTGGAATCAGATCAGGAAATAGATTATTTTTAGAATAAAGTTAATATGAGCTAAATTTAGATAGAAGCTTAGAAATTAATTAAGATTTAAATAAGATGCTAAAATATCATTACACACACAAACGTATATATAATATTGAAGTGATGGGTTTTTTAAAAAGAGTATATCATATCTGAAAATTTGTGCAAGGATGAGACTAAAATGAAATTCCAAAATTAGGTTCAATTTAGAATTATGAAATTCTTGCAGTATTACAATACAATCTACTCGGTATGAAGAATAATAGCAAGAACTTACATGTAGCATTTAAAATACAGTTTAGTAAATTAATTTACACATTTTAAAAACTATTTAGAGAACATTTTAAAACAATTTTATACTTTTTGGTATTAAATAATAAAATTTCATCTATGTAAAAAGATAATATTTACGTTATTAGTCAGAAAGAGTTCTTAAAGTCAAAGCTATCTAATCAGATTCAATAGAATATTTGAAAATTGGAGAAAGAAGTCTTGGAAAGAAAGTCTTTATAATTGTTTAAACAGTCTTAATGAATGCCATTACAGCACAGTTGTATTTGGTAATGTATTTATTAATGAAACAGAGTTAAAATATAATTAAAGAATGTACTCTACTTATAGACCATGATCCTTATAAAATTAGATAGTTGATGCTGATATATCATCAAAATAATAAGTTGAAATCAAATGCAGTTCCTTGATTAATGCTAATAAAATATTTAACTCAAGAATTTTTAAAACTTACCTTTGCTACTAAGAGAAACTTGATCTGATAAACATAAAGATTTGAATTGAAAAAAAAAAAAATGTATATAAAAATTTCCGTTTGGAGCATTAATGTATAGTGTAAAAATTAAATTTGCTGAAAATAAAATAAAATTAAAGGATTTTTTGATAATAATGAAATATTTCTTCAGGATACTATTATGCCAAAGAAGATATAAATATATAGTTTTTTTAAATATATATATATATATAAAATTTTTAAACCATTTTTTTAAAGGTTTAATTATTTTCTTAAAAAAAAAATATCCCTAAACGGGTTTTCTCGGAATTCGGTGTGTGTATAACCTAGTCTTGGTTGGATTCCATCCCATTGTTATGAGTCGGAAGTGTTATTTCTTTGGTCGTGCAATAGAAAGATTTGGATTGAACCCAGGACAGTAACGGTCGTTGATCTGCGAGTTCTCTTACCCTTTTTAATTGTTTAAATTTCTGGCAGACGCCGGAACGGAAGTTCCTACGTTTTTCTTGGCGAAGTAAAAGCTGCGCATGCGCAATTTTTTTTTTTTTTTTGAAACGGAAAGAAACGACACGTGAGTAGTCCGAATTCAATTATACTCTCTCTTGCTTGGGTTGTTTTGAGAGCCGAGACATCTGCTTCCATTCATATTTAAACCTGGTTATTTTAAAAAATAGGTAGGCTCATGTTTGAACTATATATAAAATAAAAAGATTTACAACTTGAGGTGCGCAACATAGCGAGGAAGAGGGGTTCATCTCGAGCAAAAATATGTAAAAATCAAGGCAAATGCATGTTGCATCTTTATTTATGCATTCAATAAATGCTTCAACTAAAAGAAGAAAAATATTTTTAATGCTGTACCAATATTAAATTCTTAAAACTTTTTTTTTAAAGTTATTTTTCTTAGTGGAAACTCACATTCTTTTTTTAATTGCTTGTTTTTTCGTACACGCTCCTTGTCTGTGTTACGTTGTTTATAATCAATATGTTGGAGGCGGTTAATCTTTTCCCCAACTTTTAAAATATGGAATTCAGATTAATAATAAATTCAAAAAATCAATTTAAAAAGTAATATGTATTAAATTTTTATATAATGTGTTTTATCAACGGGACTTTCTTTTAATATTCTTTGGTTACTAATGTACAACGCGTACGTTTTATACTATTTGCAATTAAAAAATAATCATTGAGCGATTGTTGATGTAATTAGTTTCGGTAAAGTTTGGAGCTGATTTTTTTTTAAAAAATAACTATTGATGCGTGAAATACTGACTTTTACTGATATCATTGGTATATACATTTAAAAAAAAGGCACCAGGCATCCGATCGCGCATTGTCTTTCATTGTACTGAGAACGATATGCTTTTTTTATAATGTGTAATGAATTCCAAAATGAAGTTCTCCGCGCATTTATTCTTATTGTTTATTTAACGATAAGTTTTCTTTATTATTATAATTTTATGTAAATTTTTCCGTGAAGACAGTGCAAGAAACGTGTCTTATTTTGCTTTTTGTCAGATTTCGAATCGCTTTCGGCGCAACTTTTCCGCAGAAACGATTTCCGCTGTTACGAACTTGAATGATTAACAGTGGTTTTCGTTAAATTACGCGTGAATGATAAACACGTCGTTCTTTTTCCACTGATTTTTTTTCCGACAACTTGTTGTGTTTAACGATAAATAGATTTGCATGTTAAACGAAGTTGTTACTTTTTCAATTACTAAGAGTTTTGACCTTTTCTAATCACTGAACAGATAATAGTATAACATGCTGTTTCTTTTAGTGCCATCCTAGCGCAACATTTTCCTTGCGGTAAAGTTTAAAACAGATGCAGTTTATTCAATTATAGGCTATTGTAACTGGCTGTATAGAAATAAATATAAAACGAAGCTATTAAGCAGACGATAATTCTTGTATAAATTCTTTAATTCGCTGAATTTTTCTTTTTCATTTTTAACTTTAACTGTTCTGTACTTGCTTTTAAAGAATGTTATTTTTACAAACCTTTGAATTGCAGAAAGTGATTTTTTTTTTTTTTAATTATAAGTAACTACACGGACATTCCAGGATTTGTGAATAATAAACACGTCGTTCTCTTTCTACAGAATTTTTTTTCTTTCGACAGCTTTTTGTGTTTAAAGTTTAATAAATTTACATGTTAAACGAAGTGGTTACTTTTTCAATTACTAAGAGTTTTGACTTTTCTAATCACTGAAAAGATATTAGTATGACATGCCGCTTCCTATATTGCCATCCTAGCGCAACATTTTCATTGCGGTAAGTTTTAAAGCAGATGCAATTTATTCAATTATAGGCTATTATTATCAGAAATCAATATAAAACAAAGTTATTAAGCAGACGATAATTTTTGCATAAATTCTTTAATTCGCTGAATTTTGCTTCTTCATTTTTTAACTTTTAGCTGTTTTATACTTGCTTTTAAAGAAGATTGTGTTTACAAACCTTTGAACTGCAGATAATGACAATTTTTTTAAAAAATTATAATTAACTACACGGATATTCTAGGATTTGTTTGTTTGTTGATGTTTGGATTTGCATTAATTTTTAAATAAAATTCTTTCAGTTGCGCCATATTTATTTCGAAGTAATATTTTTGAAGTAATAAAATTTATGTTAAAAAATAATTCTCTTTTAAAAATTTAAGTTTTATTTTAGTCATGCATATTAATATATGTATTGTTCGTTATAATGGCTTTCAATGTCATAATTCCTTTGAATATTACAAATTTTTGGTATGTGCTAAGTTATGACATTAGTAATTGGAATGATAAACCTAATGTTCCGCAGCTGAAAAGTGTCAGAATTAATCAATTACTACGATTAAGATTTTCATTCCGTGTGCTGTAATTAAGAAATCTTCGTTGCTTAGAATTAAATTTGTTTATTGTTAAAGAATCACTATTGAAAACTATCTTCCTAAAAATGAAAACAGCGCAATTTAAAACATTTTATGCTGCCTCGCTACAAATCGGACATGTAAAATTGTGCAGATTATTTTAAATCTTCCTTCTTTTTTTTTACAATCAAGAGGTCAAGTTGTCTGCTATAAATCATAAATATAGTTGATAATTTCAAGCATACCCCAGGACAAAATAGAAAAACGACTGGAAGTCTTAGGAAAACAAAATTGCGTGGGTTGCAATTTTTACTCTACCTAATCGCTCATCATTGAGGGAGGGGAAAAAAAGAGTGCTAATGAACGCATAGCGGGTGATTCATGAACCTCGAGAAACCGAGCAATGGGTCACTGTTCTGCCGAGTGAAAACGTTTCAAGGCTGTCAGACACATGTAGAGGAAATGCGCATGCGTTGGCACAGGCCTGCAGTTTGTTCTGGAGCAAGTGAATAAATCTTTCTAGCTCTGGTGTGGTGCCGGGGAAGGGAAAGCACTGATGTATTTTTAGAGCTGCTATTGAGACGGCAGTGTGAAATGACCGCTTTCATTTAGCAAAAAAGACCTTGAATTGCTTTTAAGAACTACTTAAGATTGATTTTAAAGTCGGTTTCGAGAGCTAGACGCTTTGTGGACTCATGGCCAAATCTGAAGTATAGATCGGCATGGTCGAAGTTACATATATTCCTTCGGTCAAGCACCAATTTCGGTTTGGATTTTCCACAATCGCGTTTTGGTTGTTTGTTCCTGAAAGAAACTAGAGACTTCGATTTTAAATAAAATTACTGAAAAGAGAATATTTTCGAACATTTAAACTCACGGTACTTTCATAATTAATTTATGTTTGACTAGCCACCTTTGGCGATCAGCTGGTTCGCCATGAGTTATGCGTTCTAAAATTTTCAATTAAATCACATATTCATAAGCCTTGAAGTAATTCCAGGCATTGATTGGCCTGAAATTAATATTTTCTTTAAGATGATGGACAGAAAGTTCTAAAAGAACACGTTTCCCTAATAACATTCTTTAATTTTATAAATCAATCAGTTTTAATTATTGATTTAGAAGACTGATTGATGTAGCAACTTTTATTTTAATTTGTAAAATATGGCTCACAGAGCAAAGTATGAAGTAATTTATTGGAATGATCAGAATTTGAATGCATATCCTGTATAAATTCAGTCCTGTATAAATAAAGATAATTTATTGAATTAATTATTTAGATATTG
>JAPMOQ010033665.1:10396-36283 GCA_026543055.1 Argiope trifasciata
TATGCCAAAACACTGGTACCATTAGAAAGCTAATTTTTTAATCTTTAAATGGATATTAAAATCATGTTTGTCCGATACTATTTTCGGAAGTTATAGCGGAAAAACGTCGAAGTTTCGCTTAAATTTTAATTAATTCGAATTCTAATTAAAAATTCGTGAAAAGGGCTCCGAGGTGCACATTCCCGACCTCCAAGGGATACATGTACCAAATTTGGTAGCTGTAGGTCCAACGGTCTGACCTGTAGAGGGCCAACACACACACACACACACACATTGAGCTTTATTATAAGTATAGATATAGATTTATATATTTGGATTTCCTCCTACTTTAGAATATGTTGCTTTCCGTGAGAATCAGGATGGTAAACGAAAAGGGTTATTTTTATACTTTGTGGCAACATAAACATGTGGAAATTGTTTTGACTCGAACCGAATAAAGCTTCTAAAATTAAACTACTGGTACCGGACGTTGGTCTAAGAAGCATCACTTAAAATCATAGAGCTGTTCTATGCTTACTATCACACAAGGGGAAATCTAGAGGGGGGGGGGAGACAGAAAGGATTTTCAAACTATTCTTTTTTTGAATTCTTCTCCTTTTTTTCGTTTGCTTGATTATTAAAAGTTTTTATTTTTTTAAAAAAGGAGATTTTTTTTTTACTGTATTATACAACTTTTAAGAAGTAAGAAGAATAAATTAATTTTAACAGTTTTGGTTAACAAGCGACACGAGATTTTCAGATTTAATGTATTATTTTAAAAATAACATAAATTTTTAACAAACCTAAAAATAAATTTGCTCATTAGTTACTTAACTAGACTTTTTTAAGTCTGAAGCTCTGGTGTTATTACGGCAGACTATCGCGAATCCAATTAAATTAAATTTTTAATTTAATTGAATTCAATTAAAAATGCATGCAGCGTGTTAAATGGCAATTAATGGTAGAAATTGAGCATTATTGTTTATTTGGAACTGTACATAATACCATCTGCTCTGAACTTATCCAACGGTATTGGTAGAGCACCGATTAAAAATCTCTAAGAAACACTATTCATAAACCAATTATTGAAACTGTTTATTTGAACCACATAAAAAGGGTACGCAGATTACCATTCTCAAAGATTTGTATGAGGGCTCTGATCATATGTCATATGATGTAAAGGAATTGATGCCCTTTCCAGTAACGAAAAGAAAAACTTCGATGGACCTGGTGGAAATATGAAATAGTATCATAATTTCCGAAAAGAGTCTTAAGAATTTTTTAATAGTCGAAGTGTTGCGGATCTGTGATAATGTGAGCAGCTTTCGGTTTCAACTATCAAGTAGATGTGACCATTTTACATGGCCGACATAATTTTCCTATATACAAAGGTACTAGAAAATTATCTTATGACGTTTGCTGAAAACATAAAAGGATGAAATTGGGAATATCAGAATACATATGCATACTGCAATGCTGGGGGAAATGAATTAAATTCGAAAAAAATTGCTGTTCTTGAGTGCTTAATGATGAACCCCGATCTTAAGATAGTAGTGAATGTGTGAGAATTATGTCTGGGAACTTATATTTAAATGGCGAGCAATTATATTAAGTGAATACTTTGAAGGCAGCCATTAAAAGTGCATGGTGTAACTTAGAACCAGAAATATACAATTATTAATTACTTCACTGAAAAATGTATATGATGGCATACTGAAAAAAGGAAAGACTTAAAGCTATTAAGAATATTGCATTGAGCTCCTTTCGTTGAAATACAACATATTCTTTAAACTTTTGGGACACCTCATATATTTCTTCTTCTTCTTTTTTTTTTTTTTTTTTTTTTTCATGATAGAAATATAAATTATCTTTTCAAAATATTTTTTTGAGTTTAAATTTACAAGGTTTGTATAAATGTATTTGTAATTTGTATATTTTTTTTTATTTGTATTTTACTTGAACTTTTAGGTTATAGATCCATCCCACCCCCCTCCAACCAGCATAAACTATTTTTTTAGACCCGTATTGTTAGTGGAATTAAACATCCTTTAAAAATAACTGTTTCGAATTTTCTTGTTGAAATATAACATATTCTTTAAACTTGTGGAACACCTTATACTTCTATTTTTTTTTTTTTTTTTACATGATAGAAATATAAATTATCTTTTCAAGATATTTCTTTGAGTTTGAATTTACAGGGTTTGTAAATGTATTTATAATTTGTATGCTTTTTTTAAAAATTTTACTTGAACTTTTGGGATACAGACCCCCCCCCCCCTCCTCCCACCAACCTCCTCAACGAACTGGTTTTTTAAATCCGAATTGTTAGTGAAATTAGACTTGCTTTAAAAATAACTGTAACGAATTTTCTTGCTCGGAATTTCTTTAGAATTCTTATGATGAGTGTAATATTGCAAGGGAAAAAATAGGAAACGAGAATGTTTTCAAATTTAGCGTACTCCCCAAGCAGGTCACGGTTATATTTTTTCTTGTCTGAAATGCATACAAACCAGAGCAATTCAACTCTCGGATGTTGTTTACTTAATTCACTGTTGTGGAGCGCTTAATGTATTCTACCTTTGCTGTTCCACTGCAGTAAGTAAGCCATTTGATTGCGTAAGATTATAATTAGGATTTTAACGTGATTATGGTGTCAGCTGTTGCTTACATCATATATCCTCCAAACTTTATTTTGCTACTTTCCTTAAGGAAAGGGAGGGGAAAGATGTTAAGCGAAGGTTTAATTATTAGATGAAACATGTACTGCTGTATGTTTCAGGATATAATGCTGTAATTGTAATAACACTTGGTTCTAATAGCTCATTAACTCCATTAAATGGCCCTAATAAAATTTGCGACTTTTAACACATTGTATGCGAGACATGTACTGGTACCTTAACTGACGATTGATACTTGAGCTCGGATCACGTACTAGTATGTTTTCTGACGATTGATACTTGAGCGCGGGACAAGTACTAGTACGTTTTCTGACGATTGATACTTGAGCGCGGATCACGTATTAGTACAGGTTAGTGTAACAACATGGTTTGTTTGTAGGTACAAAAATAACGGTGTGTGCAGGAAAACGAAGCCGAATGTTCTTGTCTACTACATAGATTCTGGAAAAATTTAGACAAATAAAAACTAGTCTTTACATCAGTCAATGCGGACCCACAGAACGGGAAAGTTGATTAAAAAAATCAATTCAGATTTAAAATTAACTTTTTATTTATCCTTACGAAAATGTGTGAATTTTGCCGTGTACCTACCTCTTCATAGAGGAAAATGCTTTGAACGTTACCACACTGTAAAACATTATTAGTTTTATGATTGCTCTTTTCATTTTTTTATAATGTAAAAATGTTTATGCATCGAAAAAATTAAAACTATACACTACTATTTCTATTTGATTTTTCCTATTTTTTCGATACTATTGCTTTAAAACGGGGCGTTAATATAACTAAACTAAAAAACTAAACCAAGAACCACAATTTTCAAATGGCTTGCCATATACGTTAAATGAAGGTTCATTTTGTACATAGCAAACGGGAAAATGAAAGCAAAATCGTTTGCTTTCTATTATCGAATGTATTTTTCTGAATCGCTTACCGTCCAAGTGCTTAAATCTAAAACAAACTAACCATTCGAATTAAATGACTTAATGAGGCTTTACTAAGTAATAATTTTTTTTATTGTGACCGTGTATAAAAATATACAGACATTATACACAGTAAAAGCTCCTTATTCGCTCTTCCTTCATTCGCGGCTAAAAATTTCTTTATTCGCGGATCTAATAAGTGCATACATAATAATAAAACGATTCCAATAGGTACGCAACCCAATACCCTTTGTAAATGCCGTCCAATGGACTAGTAAAAAAAGTAAAATTAGTCTTATTACAACTTTCCTAAAGTATGTTGTTAAATGCAAACATAGTCGAAACCGCGAATGGAATAGGACGAGATGGGTTCGAACAGATAGAGAATCAAGTGGCATTCAGGAAATACTTGAATCGCAAGTTGAAGATTTGACTGAAACCGACTTGGAGGAAATGTTAAATTCTCAGCCCATTTTAAAGAAGAGGCTTCAACAAGAACTGGAAATGTGACATTTCATTTGAAAAGTCTTAGTGAAGGTTTAAGAATGGCAAATGAGCTTTGCGATTTCTTTATGAACATTGATCCGTCTATGGAACGAAGTCTTATTTTTAAGAGGCAAATTGCTAATGCTAGTGCTGCGTATCAGTCTGAATGGAAGGAGCTTTTAAAAACTGCCAAGCAAGAGAAAATGACAAAATTCTTCAAACCATTGCCTAAGCCTTAAGATAATGCATCCAAATGTTCAAAAACTTCAATTAAATTGATTTTTTATACATTTTTTTTTTTTTTATTTTGTCACCTAGGAACGTGTACTCTATAATCCCATATAAATTACCATTCCGTATTCACGGTTTCTGTATTCGCGTCATATTTATGGAACATATACCCCGCGAATAAAGAGCTTTTACTGTATACAACTTATCAGCTGTTGGAACAAATAAAGGAATCTAAGCTTTACGACCGAAATATCGGTAAGGTCGAGCATTAAAAATGTTTCAGTGCTTCCTTCCTATTTCCGCTATCTCTTTATTTTGGTTTGTATTTGATAAGGGTGGCTGAGAAAGCGAGCTTAATATCTTCCTTTCTTGTAATAGTCATTCAAATCTTGCATCACCATGAATTACTAACTAAATCACTTGTATCATCCAATTAATGAGCAACGGTGCCTGGAGGATCATTTCAGTGAATACGATTTCGAAAGGAAGAATTCTTAGCTCACTTTATCATGATTAGGTATCTGCGTCGGTCAAAGAATGTTGTACTTGACCGAAGAATGAAAAAAGTATCGAAAAAAAGACTTCCTCAGGTAAAGATCCTAGCTTATTCAATTTCTTGCGAATTCGAATTTTAAAATGTTTGATTTGTTTTTTAATTACATATCAACAGAATATAACGGTTCAGAAATTTAATAATGTTAAAAAAAATACTTATCAATAGATTGCTTTTTTTTTTTAAAAGCTGTTTTGCCTATAAGTTGGTGAAACAATTTTGTTGATGTCTATGGCGCCAGATCTTTCAACAAATAATTCTAATTGCAATTGCATCATTCTAATTCTATCATGTGGCTCAGTGGTTTTAGTTATCTATGATCTAACATCTGAAATCTATTTTCTAACTTTCAAGAAGCAAAGATATAATTAAAAACAGAATGACATTTATTGACGAACATGGAATAAACAAACGAAAAAAAATCTGAATAGCTAAGAATAATAACGTATCAAAGTTATTAATAAAAACCGCGCATGCGCCGGTTTCCATAGCAACCACAACTTTCAAGGGGGAGAAAGCGTCTCTAAGACAGAACAAAAAAAAAATTCTTAGTCAATTATAAATTTTATTCTATTTTAAACTTGTTGATTAAATATATGTGTTCTTAGCAATTTTGCCGATAGGAAATTATGTGACTAATAAAGATTCAGCAAATAAAAGCATCACCCCTCCTCCTTACATACATTCATCTTCACTTAGCCAGCACCATAATAAACGCCCAAAAATGATTATTAAATAAAATGTACAATTATTGCCTTGCAACTTTGATTTTTTGCAAGTAATAATAATTGATCTCTCCTTATAATAGTTTTAATCTGAATAATATTGTTCATGCAGGTTTTTTTTCTTTTTTTCTTTTTCTGGAGAATATTTAACGAATGAAAAGACGAAATATTGAAGAAACCAAATATGTTTGTGCTAAAGTAACAGTAAACGGAACTGAAATTAATAATCATTATATGAGTGGAGAAAAAAAAAAAGAACACAATCTCCCAGACAACAAAACCGAATTTTGGATGGAAGTGAATTAAAAAAGAAAACTTACAAATAAAGGATCATTCAAATATAAGTGATTTATTTGGACATCTTTCTGTCGATCTGCGTTTCTCTTGTCTATTGGTTCACATCCATTCTTATTTTTGCGGGGTTTTTTCCTCCCTTATTTATTCATTTTTGTTTTTGTAAATCGTTGAACTCTCGTCGTGGGAAAATAATCAAACTAGATAAAATCAAACTAAAACGAAATTTTCAAAAAATAATTTTAGTGCTATTCGAGCTCTATCGGTTGACTCATCCTAACAGTGAAACTAAACCAAGAAAGGTCACGGTGGCCTGATGGTAAGATCTCGGCTTTGGAATCGGTGGGTTTGGGGTTCGAGACCCGATTCCATCGAACTCAACTGATTTAATGTGCACTTTAAATCTGATATTGGAGTTCTAACTATCTTGATTCTAATCTAACTTGAAACTGATGTATGGAAACTACTCTCTAGTATATGGAAGTTTGGAGAGGGAGTGCCAGCTCAGGTGTCGTCCTCGTCATCTAACCGCAGTTCAAAATATCGAGATCCGCCCCCAATCAGCCCTTGTGTTGCTTTAAAGGGAATGTTAATATATCTAAATTTAAAAATAGACAGAACGAAACTGTTTCATTTGTATCTTTATATAACAAATTTGATGTCTTTTATTTATAATAATGGAGTCACTTCATGTATTTATGATGCAAATCGAATATTATATGATGCCAAGTGAATTTTTGAAGCCTTTGTAACGTAAGGAGATAGCAGGGGGGAAAAGCAAAGAAAAGAAAAAGAACATAATGTCATGGCGCAGCATAAAACAAAGATTCACTGATACGTCACGTCATGTGAATCGATTACAGTCAAAGCAAAGCGTACTCGCTTTTCTTAGAACAGCTTAGAAAATTTAACCATTGCTTATACAGCCTTAAATTTTTTTGTATGCATTTTCTTTCAATAGGTTGAGAAGTCCTTGAAGAATTAATTTTTTTAAAGAAATATTAGTAAAGATTGGTAAATATTTTACTTTCCTTAATCAAAGAGATTTCCAATATTTTTCCTTTACATTTCTCATTTCAATTTACCTGGAACATTTAGGTAAATATGTAAGAATGGAAACGACAATGCGGAAATTTTCAAATGTTATAATCGACATGGCGTCGTCACGCTTCTGCTTTTAAATGTCTTTTTGAAATAATTAATGTTCAATTAAAGTGCATGGATGCAACATCACTAGGGTGCATATTTTCAGCTTTTATTATTTTTTGAAGGAATTGTCATCAGTTTAACTGCAGAAATTGGTTGCAAATAATAAGTAATCCTTTATATAATTTTTTTATTGAAGACTCCTTGAATAAGTGTTACATAATCTGTTTCCTTTGTGATTTTTTTTTGACATCATATAGAGGAAATATAAATTTTCCATTGATTCTCTAAATCTGCCATTGTCTAGATAAGACTGCATTAAGGTAAAAGTAAATTCATATTCTTTCAAAGAAATTCATTCTGCCTGACAACAGTTTAATTCTTAAATTTCTTTAGAGTAACTAATGGTGGTAGTTTAAAATGGCTTAAAGACGGTCGGAACAAAAATTGCCATTACAAGGTAAATGGTTTTTTCACACTGTTTGCAGCTTTGTGATCTGAACAGAGCCGAATTTATAAAAATTATAGAAACAGTTTCGTATGACTAACATTTGCTGATTAAGATAGTTATATTTAATATTTCTATTTTGTATGCATTTTTCTGTTAAAACTGATCATTATTTACTTATTCGGTCCCATTTTCATTGTAAAAGTAACGTTAATGTCAATATTTAATACTATATAAGGATATTTTAATTTGTCATTGCTTGAAAAAGCTCTCGGGAAAGTGTATATATATATAACAGGAATGTTTTTATCTAAAGAATAATATAAATTTTACTGTCAAAATGTATGGGGAAAATGAGCATTATTTCTGATAATAAAAGTAGCATGCGCAGTTTAATAAAATTGTTTGTTTTTATAATTACTTTCTAATAAATTGAAATCGTTTGGGAAAACTGTTTGAAACCTCTAATGACTGATCGGATTAAAAATGAAGTCAGACTAATATACGAAAAAAACTGAGTAGCTCTATTTTTATTTCTAACTTTCACTCTGCAAATAATTTTAAAAATTGTTAAAATATAAAAAATTACTAAAATTTTTCTTAAAAAATTAACGTTTTTCTGTTAGATTTTAAACTTCCTAAAAGATTTAATATCTATTATAAAATTTAGTAAATGTGGGAAAATTATTGCTGGCCCTATCTTTTCCCCCATCCTTGATTATATAGATTACATTGTAAAAATTCCTTATTAATTTTATAACCTTCCACCTGATTTTAAATCTTGACTCTACAATATATAGCTGAATGTGACCAAATGAAAAGGGTAAAAAACTTGGATCAATATGTTCTTGTGTTGTTGTCTCTCTTACAGAGAAAAAAATGTTTATTAATATATGTGAGGGATATATTGAAAATATAGTAATTCCTGTGCTTGATTTTTCCTTCTTACAAAAATGACACTTTAAGACAATGAAAATTTAAAAACTTATATTTCTTTTGATTTTTTTGTTTTGTTATTTTTAGCTATATACCGTCAGTATCGATCTTTTAACTTTTTTGCCACTTCTACATAATATAATTAGTTTTTTTAATTGAAAGCTGCTAAAATGCCATTTATACTAGTATATCTATCTGTTGATAGAATTAATTATGGTTATGCTTCAACTGTTTCATAAACTATAAGAAGCATTTCTCTTGACCCCCCTCCCCCACAATAAAAACATTTGAGTTTGAAATTTCTATCGGAGAAACCAAACCGTCAGTCATTTTTTATTATACGCCGTGTTGTTGAGTTTGAATTCATGACTGTTTGTGATTGGTCGCTGGAGGGGCCCAGCTGTTGCTCTTCCATGGCCTCCCGTCAAACCCCTTCCCCACGGCGTCGTGACGTCATATTCAGTGCGCAGGCAGGAGAGAAAAGTGTCGGTTGCGGAGTGGACGCGCGCTTTGTTTTGTATACAAAATATTAATTTTTTTATGCTGACCGCATTGTGAACTGTGCTTTGTCAACTTCAGGAATGCGACAATAACATGGTTTTTATGTGGAAATAAGAAAAAGATCGGTCCATTTACCTTGTAATGTATTTTGGTTTGTTTACTTCATTTCTTTTCGTATGTTTCTATTTGTTCGTGTAAGAAAATGAAGCACTTTCCTGTTTTCATATACTTAATTTAAAAATAATAGCGTTCGATTATTTTTTTTATCCTTATAAACGATTGTTGCCATACAAAATTGTTAGATCTTACACATAGAAATACATTGTGAGCCAAATACATTTTTGTTTAAATATTTTAAATTAATGTTTTTAAATTGCCATTCAGTTTTACTATCTTAGAAAAGTTTCCATTCATGAAACTTTAAATTTTCTCTGAACTATGCACCAGTGAGAAAAATATAATCTGCAACTATTCATAAAATTCATATATATATATATATATAACTTTTTCTGTAATTTTTTAAATACTTAATTGTAGAGAATGGCATTTATGTGTGATGGTAAAGAATTTTAATTTTCCTTTAAATTAGAAAAATCATTCATCAAACTGAGTTTTTGAAACTTAATGGCTTTCTTTGTTTAAATCTTAAATTGTCCTTATTATATTTCAAATGTCTTTATGTGAATTGATTATTTGTTATACTTTTTCAATGCTTGCTTTTAAGATTTTTTTTCTGTCTGTACACAACAATAAATTAGGAATATTTGGACATATTCATAGTATTCAAAGGTTTTAGGTAAAAGTAAAAGAAATTCGTTGATAATATGCAGTTGTTATTAGCAATATTTGTTGTCGCTTCCAAGTAAATATGAGAATGTTAATGCCATTTTATTGGTACAATTTCAAATTTTGATAATTTAGTTTTTTACTCCATCATAAAGAAAATCTATTATGCTCATAAATTATAGAAAATGAATTCATAGAAATTTATAAAAATTGGCTTCATTATCTTGCTTCATGCTTTTTTAATGCATTCTTTTTTCCTCATTTCCAGGCTCTTCAGAAAGATATTGAAGGCATAGGCAAATATGTGTCTATTCTCTTGAAATTGTGTGAGCATTTGAAAGGCAACATACCTTTTGGGCAGAATGCACTTATGACCTGGGATGCTGATAGGGTTCGCAAAGTTGCAAAGAATCTCGAGCACCGGTGGCACTCGATTTGGCTCAAGTCTTTAGAGCGGCAGTGTATTCTAGAACAGTTACTTGGAAGCTCTAATAGTGTAAGTGTGCATTATTTCTGCTAAGAATAAATTAAACAGCATAATATTGGTAAAAGTTATTAATATTGCATACAGTAATCATCCCATATCTAAACATTAAATGGTTAAAAATGTTACTGAATTGTATGTTGACTATTAGTTTTAATCTTTTTTGGTTAATAGTATGCTGGCAATTGTTAATTTTGCATCTATAAAATCTTTTTAAATACTATTAAAGGATATTTCTGGAAGTTTGACAAATAAATGATGAAATATTATTTTGAAAACTTGCTTATTCTGGTTCTATAAAATGTTATAGATATTTAAAGCATCTAATTCAAGAGTCTTTATAATTAATGTGTAGTTTTTTTTAATCGGTGTTTTCATCCAAAACATTTCTCAAATTAAGATTTAAAAAAACCAGTATTTTATATTTCAAAAAATGAAATATATGCATAATTAAAAGTATCAAAGTAAAATTTCATTCAATTTAGTTTTTTTTTTTAACAATTATAGTGCATCATATAAAAAGACATTTACTGTTGAACCATTCTTACTTAGGTATATGCTGTATAAACAATATAGTTTTGTATCTTGTCATACATAATTTATGTGTATATATATTCTGAAAGTATATTAATTATAACTAAAACATTTTTTTTACCTGATATATTCAATTCTTTGCTTTATTAGCTTTATAAAATCTTTTAATAACTATTAAAAGATTCTTAATTATCTCTAATATCGTGTAAACATCATTTATTTTATTGTCTTGCTATTAGAATTAGTTTTAGTATGCAAAGTTTTATGTTACTTAAATTGTTTGTAAATGTCTGTAATTTATTAGAAATACTTTATTTAAAAATATTTCCTTCTTAGGGCTGTGAGATACTAGAGAAAAGTTTTTCTGAAGAGCCTCTCAAAAAATATCCGAGGCTTGGTGACAACATTGAAACAATTGCACGGATTGAAAATGAATTGAAAGGTCAAATGAATCTCCCTTTAGACAAAGATTCCTTAAAGAACAATCTAACTTTACAAACAAATGAAATCACCTTAAAAAACGATAAAGCGGTCATGGTGGGAAGCACCGGCATTGCTCAACTGAAAGCAGATTGTGGTGGAGGAACTGGGAAGTTTGAAATCATTCAAGATATTGGATATTCCAGTGAAACTTCTGCACACTTATCCACTGATGAGAAGACAGAAGGTGCAGACTTTCAAGAATGTTTTTCTCCTACTCTCCAACCAAAAATTGCTATTTCTGGTGATAGATCTGCCATCAGTAGAATGTATCTTCCACCTGACAAGTATCCATCTATAGGTCTCAAGACACTCCACATTTTATCTGAAGATCGATCGCTATACAACTCTAAACGTGATGACTGTAAGAGTGTTCCAAATTCATTTTATAAAGTGGCTTGTATTGATGATGATGTTTTTGATGACACAATGAAAGCACCAGAAGACTCTGAACAAAAAAGTGTTATTGATGTTTTAAATAAAACAAAGTTGGGAAATGATTTGAAATCGGAAGAAGGAGCTGTTGTTAATGTCACTCCCAAGACTCATAAACCTGTTGAAAAACCTAAGGCCAAAAATTTATCTGCAAGTTTAGAAAATGAAGCATCTATAGGAAGGCAGGTTGTTATTCATCCAGAAAAAGAAAAGACTGCTCAAAAGAAAAATAGAAAAAGTTCTAAAGATGCTGCTAAATATGGTGTGAATGCCATTAACTCTCATGAATTATTGGAAAAAAGTGCCAGGGTTTGTGAATGGCTGAAAAAATGCCATTCTGGTGATGATGCTACATCAGATGATAACATGGACAGCAGGGAAAAAGTAGGAAAAAGTGACTGGTCTCAAAAAGCAATTAATAGTTCATGTGATGCTAGTGGAGAGTGTACCACAACTGAATCAGATAGTGAAAGATCAAATGCCTCAGATGTCAATAACAGCGTAACTCTCTCACAGTCATTTACAGGTAATTTTTAAAAATTTCATTTATATTTGCAAGTGAATTTATTATAATTTAAAGTATTAAATTGTAACAACATAATATAATTGCATAAAATAGTACTGTTGGCTAATATTAAACAGCATTTCAACCTAATAAATGTAAACTGTAAAAACAATTTGCATTTTCCTTTCTTTCACACAACCTTTTTTAATACAGAATACTTAGATTAAAATTGTAATTAAGCTTATATAGTAAAGCTATCTTGCCTGCTCATCAATCCTTTAGAGTATTGCAATAAATCTTAAGACTTGTTCTACAGACCTTGACCACTTCATTCCTGAAATGAAATTACAAAAATAAAAAGTGATAAATGAAGTGATTTACAATGAACAATAGGTTTGTAGCTATTAAATAAATGATATGATGATATTCTCTAAAATAATGGTTATACATTTTACAATTACAGACTGAAATTTAAGCTGCATTTTAAATGTTCTTATATATGCAGAATTTTAATTATCTCACATTTGCATATATTTATAAGCACAATTATACATGTACATTTTCAAACAGATATTTTTTCCCTTCCTTTTTAAAGTCTTAAAAAATTTCCTAATCATTATTATTCTTAAATGAATTGTATTTGTTAATTTTCTATCATTGCTTTGAAAATATGTAACAGCATGGCTGATCCATTTTTAAATCACCAAAAAATAAGTTCAAACTAATTGCATTTATTTGTTTTCATTTGGAAAATTAAATCTTGATCAATTGCTATAGATTTTTTTAACTAGTGTTTTCTGGGAATTACATAAAATAAATCTTTATTTAGATATAACATTTTAGAATTTATATGATTTTATTATTATTCTAATGTTATTAAAGTTATTTAAATGCTGAAAATATTAATTGTTATGAAAAACCAAGAAATAGATTGGAAAATATGAAGAATAAAAGAAAATGAACTATTAATTGAACAAAATTGATGCTCATAAATATAATGAATATTTTTAAGTTTATGATTTCAGACCTTACATATAACTGCTAAAAAAATGTTAGATAGAATGAATTTTGGAAAAATTTCACATTTAATTTAGATTCTACCATTTTGAGCAGACATGACTTTCAATAATTGCACATAGCATATTTAGAAAACATATATTCTTGCATATCCTAGTTGAATAACTAATTAATTGCTTTAAACTAAAACTAAATTACCTTATGGCATGCATAACTATATAGTAAATAAAAAAATAACATATAAACCTCTTAAATCATTCATCTACAAAAAGGCATGAATGTCAAATATAATTCTGAAGTATAAATTAGTTCTTTTTAGATTGTACTGTTAAAGATATAACTTTAGAAATTATAAAAATACTCACATTAATTTAGTTATTTAATTATAAAAACCTCCTTACTAGTTTAATCCTGAAATTTCAAAAAATGATATAAATTCATATGTTTGAATACCTAAATTTATATAAAGCAGAAAAAAATAACAATTTAACTTTTCCTAGTTTGAGAGCAAAATGAAATTCTCCGTTAAAATTGTTATCTGAGGGATTGTAATGTTTCCAACAGATAAAATTAAGTGGTTTAAAGTGAGAATGGAACTATCGATATAGATTATAATTGAATTTCAGCAATAAAAACTATTATAAATCAAATTTCAATTATGTTTTCTGAAATAGTCACAAAAAATCATGTAAATTTTGTTTCCTTTTTATTGAATTTAAGTTCTAAATAAACTTTTTGAATTTTCTTTGAAGTGGATATTTTCTTTTCCAAATGTATTTGAAACAAATTTAGTAATTTTTAAATCAAGTAATTCTCGCAATTATTTATCAGTGAATAGATGGATAACAAAAGTTATGCATTTACTTTTAGTATTGGTTGGGAAACTGATTGTGCAATTAATATTAAATAGTTTTTTTCCAGAATTTTTTATAAAATGTTGCTGAATTTCCACAGAAAATTTTATGCAATGTTTTTTTAAAAGCAAAGAGAATTTTGATAAGAAATTTGGGTACTTTTCCATTAAACTGACACAAGCAAAAAGTCGTCTATAATGATGTTACCAACGCCAAACGGAATAACGCCGCCGGTAACCTTTTGCCGCCACATTTTTTTAAAGAAAGTTG
The DNA here is from genome assembly GCA_026543055.1 of Argiope trifasciata. Taxonomy (NCBI): domain Eukaryota; kingdom Metazoa; phylum Arthropoda; class Arachnida; order Araneae; family Araneidae; genus Argiope; species Argiope trifasciata. Next base: position 24,659 of record JAPMOQ010033665.1, read on the forward strand.
CGGCCATTTTGTTACTTCCGCCAAAATGGTGATGTATGCTGTAGCCAAAAAGTCTGTTTGGTGCGATTTGCACTGGTATAATGAAAAATGTACTGAAATTTGAATAGTTTCATGCATTAGTAAAATATGAACCAAATATGCATTCAGCTCTTTCCCATTGATCGGGTTTTTTAAAATTATTTTTTAAATATAAACAAATTTTGTAATGAAAGCAAGCCCCACAAATATGATTGACAATTAAAAAAATCCTAATATTTATTTATTTATAGAAACTCTTAAAGTAATGATAATATGTAATGGAGTAAATAAATAGCAGTATTTCTTTCTGGGTTTTTATAAAGAGGTACAACAATTTTCATTTATTTGTCATTAAGTTTAGAAAAAATTGATATTCAATCAGTATGAATATGTAAATTATATATATATATATAAGTATATTTAAAAAAAAAATCTGAGTATATCACTCTTTATCAAATTCTTGCATGTAATTTTTCCGTTTGTGGATGTTCAAATATCCTCTTTCCCTTCCTCCCCATTCTCATGAAGACTAAAAGCTTTTTAAAGGACCTTAATGAATTAACTCCTTACCACATTTGAAGCTTTTTTAGTCAGATCTCTATTATATGAAACTTTTTGTTTTGCTTTGAGAAAACTTTTTTGAATTAATTCCCAAATTATGAAAAGAATTATGTTCTAATACATCTTGATTCAATCCTTTTTAATTTTTAAGAAGCTGGGAGGTAAATGATTTTATGGGGGGGATTCATATTTAACTTTTATATGTAAATGTTTATCAACTATATTCAATTTGATAATAATACAAAGCCTTACCTTAAATGGATTATGTTCTTCATTTTTTCTTTAGACGGGAAATTTTTATGTACATTCTTCTGAAAATCAATTTGACTCACTGACACAAATGCATTAAGTAACATAATTATTTGATTCCGTTTTAAGAAATTAATGAAAAGAACAAAAGTTCTTGTTTGTTTATTTGTTCTTATTTATTTACTTATTAAAAAAGGACTGTCCAGGTCTTGTCAGATGTAAAATTCAATGAATTGTAATAAAGATCAAATAAATGTCCAACACTAATAAAACTAATAAACAATACTAGATATACAATCTGAAATTAATGAATGTTTACTGAAAAGTACTTTTTTAAAAAAGAGAGAATATTAAAATTCAAATTAAATATATGTATCAATAAATTTATCAAGTATGAAATAAAAATGTATATTTAAAAAAATAATTATTAGTAAAATATTGTTTGATAAATCTGTTTCATATAGATTTATCCAATTTATTTATATGTTTTTAATGTGAGTATGAAACACATGCTTTAAATAAGAAACCAGAAGCAAATTTTTCCAAAACAAAATTTATTATCACTCTACTTATAGATTCATTCTTTATATCATTTATCAAATATATCTGAAAAACAATTTCATGGCAATAAGTTCTTTCATTTTTAAAATCTATCATGTTATTTTCATGTTTTATTATAAGTTACTTTGTAATATTTTCATTGCTTTGATTAACTACTTCAATAATTTTATGCTTTGAGATATCTCAGTTACTAATCTAAAAACCTTTATGAAATAAAACCTAGAAGAAAAGCGATTGTAGAAGTTGCAATTGTTGTTAGTTATATTGGAAAATGATTGAAATAAAGGGTGAATTTTTTAACTGATGGTACTCGGAGACCCCTGTAGCTTGAACTATCAGCCACAAAACTACCAAATTTTGTATGGGGACTATCGATGACATGGGGGGAAAAATGAAATAAAAAATATTGAATAAAAAAGGAAATTGAATAGAATCTCCTCTTTTTTATAAATATATTTGTAACCATTTAAAGAATTTTTTTTTTTTTTGAATAAAGCACATTTATGAGAAAATTAATTCTTTCTTATAAATTAATCTGTTTAACATGGCTTTTTAAAATTTTATCATGCAGTTAAACTTAAAATTTAGATCAAAAGCGCCACATTATTCCAATGTTGTCAATAGTCCCCGTACAAAATTTGGTGGCTTTGTGGCTTATATTTCAAGTTACAGAGGTCTTTGAGTACTGTCAGTTTAAAAAAAAAACACATATATTGATCATATTGAAACCATATATTAACTAAATAATATATATCTGTTTAATATAAGTAAAAAGAATTGAAATGTATACACACATGCTTTTTTTTTTTTTTTTTTTTGCTATGAATAAATTCCTTGTGTGCCAATAAGTATGCCAGAAGGCTTATAAATATGTCAGTACTCAACTAATAGTAGAAGAAATTTCAAATATTAAGGATGTAGGTATGATTGCAAAAAAAAATGGGATAATCCGATTATTTATTTGTATATTTTACTTCTTTTAAATGCATATGAGTTTATAATTAATGATATATTTTATTTAATTAAATTAATTGCACCTTTATTCCTTGTAGGTTCCATTGAGACGGTCATTCCAGCACCCCGGGAAGATATTACAGCTACAAATAATAACCAGGTTACAAATGTAGAACCCTCTCCTGGTGTTCGCATGAGGAAGAAAAAGCGAAGTACCCGGGATCGTCCATGGAGTGTTGTTGAACTGAACAGAGTAGAATTGTCTTCAGCAACTGTCCCTCACTCCACATCAGAGGGTGCACTGAATTTGCTTTATTGTTCACAGGACTCTTCAAAATCAGTGTATGTAAATCTTTCTCTTTTTTTGCTATTGAAATTGCTTTCATTCTTGGTCTTTTATTTTTTCACGCTGTAAACTTTTTTTTATATCTGAAAAATATCAATTACTTATAGATAAGTTTCCTTCATATTTTTCTTCCAAGTGTACTATTTTAATATTAAATTTCAAATTTATTTTTCAATTTTTTGGTGATATTCATATTATTCATTTTAGGTATGGATTACTAGTAGAATTGTAATATTTTGTGTAACACTATTTTCTGTTTGTTCATTGCTTTGAAATATAGCCGAAGGGAAACAGGAACATGAAGCAGAAATTTAAGTCTTATTTGTTTGTATATTATAATCAGTTTTCATCAGTATTTTAAATTAAGTATGTCTGAGTTTCATTTGACATCTTTCGTGAAGGTTCTGCTTATACATTTCTAAGGATATCCATCCAGTGTTTTCACTTGCTTAATTCTACCTGAAATATTCTTTGGAGGGTCGAATGTCTCAGTTGTTGCTTTATTTTCTCTTTACGAATATTTTTCTGTATTTTCCTACCTACTTTATTTTTTTTTTTTTAATAATTTCTCATATGGTATTTTATCATATGATTCTTCCAGGTTCAGAAAAATAAAGCTGTTTTACTATTTCACTACATACTTTTAGCATTCCTCTCTTTTCATTATTTAATTAAAATGTGGACATATTATTTTATATATTCTGCAAACTGAAAATTCATCACTGTATTCAATATATTGTGATGAAAACAGATAAACATGCTACTAAGATATTGCTTATTTGAAGTGTAATCTTTATTATCATGCATTTTTGAAGTTAGCTTCTGTGCTTTAAAACAGAACCAAATCAAATTCATTATATTTGCTCTTATTATTCTAATGTTTTTGAATGCATACAATTAGTAGTCTTTACCCACTCTGCATACAACAACGTGTCTGAGACATGCATCGAATTATCGAATTTTTAATCTGCATTAAGTGAAAAGTATTAAATAATTTAAAATGAAAAATAATCACTTGAAGTGTATTATTATTAAAGGAATTAAAATAATAGTAAATATTCCAAGTAGGAAGCTATTAAATTCGTCATTTAATTAGGAAGTTAAATAAATTCGTATGTCAAGTGATTAATTTTTCAATTTTCTTCGTTTGTAAAGCTTTCTCCTTACCTCTCTCTCTTCATTTAAATACTTGTTTATATGTTTAAAAATAAATTTTTTGTAAGAATTGCAACTTATTTTTCAGGTCAAAGAAATTTTCCAAGAATAAGCGTCGCTCATTAACAGACATATCAAACCTATGTTCCCCATCTTCCAGAGGTCAGTTATGGAGGCAAAAAAGTTTTAATGATCCACCTCCACAACCTTCATCTAGTTTTGAACAACTTATTGCTGCCAAGAAAGGAGGTTCTGTCAGTGACTATAGTTCAGACAATTGCAAAACTCTTTTGGACACCACACTGAAAGCAGAACCCATTGAAATCTCCAGATGTATTGATACATTTGGAGATGTGCAGGTAAAATTATTTTAAATTTCATATTTATCATTTTGACTTCAAAAAAAATTGAGCATGGGGGAGTATATTTTTGGTAATACATAAGATCCATTCTAGATGTGTTTTGACCATAAAAAGGATTTGTACCTAAAATGAAGTATTTAATTCTCTCTCAAAGAATTTTGTGCTGATAATATTTTAATATTATTAAAATAAATGTTATTTAAAAAATGTTTAATTTAGAAGAAATTTAAGGTATTTGAACAATTTATTTTGGCTTAACAAAATAGATATTTTGAAAACTCGTTTCATTCTTAACAAAAATAATTTTTTTAATGATGTTTATTAAGTTGATTATATATAATAAAATTATGTGATTCACATTTAAATATAAATTTGAAAGTACGCTTTTTTTATGTTCTCTTATTTGATCTTGTGGGCTTGGTGTTATTGTTTAAAATAACTAGAAAAGAAAGTTTGTTAAACTTGGAGCTTTGTTCTATTAAACATATTTACAGACAACAAAATTATTTCATTTTCTTAAAAGAAAGAATTTGCTAAATGAAAATTTAAAATATAATTTCTACTTGCTACTCATTTTTAAATTAATACAATTTTTAATATAAAAGGGTTGAAAATGCATATCATGAAAATAATGTTGTAAAGTTACTTTAATAATTCGCAGAATTTTTGTGTATGATATTGGCTTTATTTATAATATTTAGTATTGTTATCAGTATAATCTGTGATAGATTCTGAGTCTTTAATAAAATAAAAATTTTGTTTTGAAAAACATCTTTCTTTATTTGTTATGAATATATATTTCACAGGTTATTCTATCAGAAACCAACAGTTTGCCAGAAACTGTTGACACAGATACCATTGGAGGAACTGCTAGTGCAGAAGATCAGTGTTCCATATCAGATCAGGCCTGGGATGAGTATCAGGTAAATATTATTTTATTCAACATGTTACTTTTCTAAGGAAGGTGATATAAATGAAACTCTGAAACATGGGAACCAGTTTTATTTTTATAAATGCCATATAACAATGCAAATTGATGATGTATTTTTCTGTATTCAGCAATTTATTTATTGAAAATAATGAAGTTTATTTTTAAAAAATCATTAATCATGTAAAATGAAACTTAAATATTATATTTATAATTTTCCCAGAGGTTATGAATACAATTTATTATTATTATTATTTCAATATGTTTGGAAATCATATAAAATTAAACTCTTTGATCTAATAAATACTAGCTACATTCAGTGACTAGTTGTTTATCCTTTTTCTAGAAATAATAATATTGAAAAAAACTAGATGATCAATTTCTCTTATTCCAATCATTTTAATTGATTTCTCCAATTTTTGTCATATGAAAGTTAATTAAGTAGTTAAACATCATTCAGTGGTGGTATCTACGAACTTTGTTATTAGTTTTTCTTATGGAGAATATAGAATGAATTTGTGTTTTCTCAATTTATTTCAAAGGTGAAAGGCTGGTAACCAATAAGGGATATGTCTAAAGATTATATGCTTTCGTATAAAACAATAATTGTTGAAATTATGGCAATAATTGAGATTAATAGATAATTATATTGGTGGTTTAACGGGTCCTTAATACTATGTTCAGATTACTAACTATCAGAAAAAAAGGATTGGATTAAATTATCTATAATCATACATGACAAATGACATTTTTTGTTAATTTTCATTACTTTTTATGTCTATATATTTCAGGGTTCCATAAAAATTACATTACAAAATTTCCTTACTTAAAAATCAGTGCTTATAAATAAGCTCACACAGAATCAATAAAACAAAATTAAATATTCTGAAATAGGTTTCAATTACAAGATGAAATAGTTGCATGCACTTACTTAACCTTTTCGCGACTGGAATCGCTTACGCGCGCTTATCGCTGAGGCCGGCAGTTTCTTTTGCGAGTGTCTGTCCAGGGCCGGAAGACTTTTTGCTGTTAAGCCTAAATCCATGAATTTACCGAAGTTTCAACGCATTGTTTAATAATGCTCTGTATAGAATTTGAACGGCATATGCTTTTTTTTTTATACATTTACACATATTTTATTTACTTAAGTCATTTCTTGTTTAAATATATATTTTACACATTTTATTTTCAATACTTACTTTAATGATGTTTCGACATTGCAACGGTAAAAACAGAAAGAATTCACGTCTACAAAATCTAATTATCTACCAAAGACAGGACTGCAAACTGAAATAACCAACTCTAGCGAAAATAAAACTCCCTATTTACTATTAACAAAATACCACGAGCAAATTTAATGAGCCGTCATAAAGCATTCCAATCGGAAGCATTTATTTCCCCCTATGTTTATATAATCGAAAACCACGTGTATGTGAGTCATGCTTCTCTCATTTCGAGTAGAAGGTCAGATCTACATGTATCTGAAACCATATGGACATACAATGCCATCTTGTGCCGAAAATTATATTTTTTAAAACGCTCTAGGACACTGACACAAATGTGTGACAGCCGGGGGTGAACGAGAAAAGGCTCTGTCACGCCGGTGTGTCGGCCGGGAAATGAGCGTGTTTCTTGCTGGCACGTAAATGTGCCAGAAGGCGCGAAAGGGTTAAAAGGTACATGATTAATTACCAATACTCTAAGAGTTATTTCCATTATTCAACTCTACAAAACAAGGATTTGATTTTTCCTTTTCTTGATTTAAAATGAATATCGTGATTAAATATTATAAGCCACGTACATTTTGTTGAAAGAACTTGAGAGAGAAGGACAGATTATATTATATATATTAATGTTAGATATTGCATACTATAAAGGATGCTTGAATAACATTCTGGATGTTTAATTTTTTCTCATTTTTAGGACCCTCCTTACTTGAGTGAGCCCTACTCTGAGCAAACAGTGGATGAGGATGAAGTGAGGAAACTAATAAGCTTTGGAGATGATTATCGAGCTATTCTTGACAGTTATTCAGATGCTTCTTCCATCAGTCTGAGAGTTCCCCCACTGAGACACCGGAAAAAGTCTTTGCCTAAAGTAAATATCTTTCTCTCCCCCCCCCCTCTTTTGCTACTCCGGTTTTTCATAGTAATATTAAAAGAAATTGCCTTATGTACACCTATCCCCCGATTTACACGGCACTCAGTTTACACGTTGTTTCTAATTCATCTAGCATCGAACTTGAATCACATCAATCACTTTCATCACTCGATAGTGGTTGATGCGATTCAAGTTCGATGCTAGATGAATTAGAAACAACGTGTAAACCGAGTAATCGTGTAAACCGAGTGCCGTGTAAATCGGGGGATAGGTGTATATCCAAATTTTATTTATATACTTGTAATCAAATGTTAATAATGGATCATTTAAATGTCTTTTTCCTTGGATTCATATAAGAAAATTCAGTTGAAGATCTTATCTAGTTTTGTTAAATATTGCCTTTTTTAAATACTATTGTCTTAATTGTAGTTTTTTTTTTTCTTAATGTCATACAATATTTAGTGTTTAATTTTAAAAATAAAAAATGTACAATCAATACAAATTTGTATTAATTTTCTATTGTTTTTAATTGTTTAATTAACTGAAGTTAAAGCACTCAAATTACCTGAAATCAATCATCTTAATTCCTGCATTACTCTTAAAACAACCCCTCCTATGTGAATTATTTAGAAAAAAATCGGTTGATATTTTGTAACATTGCTAATTTAAAGCTGTTGACTAGCATAAAAAATGAAAACCATTATATTTATTTTTGGTGAGAAAATTGAAGCATTTCTATTTAAATTTTGTCTCTAAACATCTAATTTATTGGAAAAGATACTTATTCTTAAGTGAAAATGTAAAAAAAAAAAAATATGTTTTTTTTTTTTTTTTTTTTTTTTTTTTTGGAGTGCTTTTAAAGGAAATATTATAATATTCAAGTATATATTTTGATTTTATGAGAATTAAATTTTTTCAAAAATAACTTCACTTCTTAATAAGGTAAAATTACTTCATAATTTTTAAATGGTTTTTGATTAAATAATCATTGAAAAAGAAATAAGTCTAGTTAATTATTAATTCTGATTCTTTTTTAGAGCAATGGGCATTTGTCATCTGATTCCAACTCAGATTCTGAGGATTTTCACCATATACTGGAAACCAGCTCCAAAGCTTTTCAGTTTGTGAACAATAGCATAAAAGAAAGCTCTAATAAAATGTCATCCTTATCATCAGAATTTGTAAGTTTATTGATTATCCTTAATATTTTAATTGGAATTTAATGTTGACTATTTTAAAAAACATGAAAAAATTATTCATAAGATTTTAAAATTCTGTCATTAAATATAATTTTTCATGCTCTCACTTTGATTTATCTGCTTCTACCTATCTGTTAAATGTTATAATTTTAAAGATATGCCCTTCCTTATTAATATAAAAAATGGGCAGTATGTTAAAGCTCCAATTTTGTTACGTAGTTAATGAAAATGAGTTTCAAAATTTAATAATTGATTGAAAATGTTGTCATAGTTTGAGCATTTATTTAATTTAAGACTATTTTAAGTATATTAGAAAAATATATTTTATATACTTTAAACTTGATTGATCTTTTTGCTTTCTATATTTTTATTAATTAATCTCAATCAGAATCTTGTAAGATGAAAAGTCTTCAAAAGAAATTACTATAAAAATGTTATGTTATGAATAAGAATAAAATCAAAACTATTCCAATAAAATTGTCCTTTTTTATGATTATATTGTTTGATTGTTATTACAAAGTATACTTCTTTGTGAAAAATTTAGGTATTTGAAAATTCTCCAGACCTCTTCATTTGACTCATTTAAAAAAAAAAAAATCCCATATTAAAAGAAATTCACTAAAACAATTGTGAATACTCAAACACTGTACTCTAAAATGCTTCTTTTCATGTATTTTCAAATGATAAAAATGTATCATAGTTATTTTTCCAAAATGCTCTGTAAAATCAATTATTTTGCTGCGCATTAGAATAATGAATTAGTTGCTGTTATTTGTTGAATATTACTCTATTATTATTTTATAAGGCTGAATTAGTGGCCACTTGTCAAACAAACCTTCGACATTTAAATGAAGTTGCAACTGCCGGAGGCGAATTAGAATCTGTTTCCAAAGAAGATATTGGCAGACTAAAAGGTGAGTTGTGCTCAAATTCATCAAATAATATTTCAACTATGTAATTTTCTTTTGCTTCAATCTTGTAAATCTTTTTTATAACATATTTACTAATACACACATGTATAATAATTATATAGTTTTAAAAAGTGGCAGATTTTGTTGAGTATTACAGTGAGAAATAATCATGATAAAATAGATAATGCAAAATTTAATGTTTGCCAAAATGTTAATGTGAGTAATAAAATGAATTGATTTCTGTCAGGTAAATTTTATCTTGAAGTCTACTTCCCTAAAAGAAAATTTTAGATTTTAAAAGTCAAATATGTAATAACTAAAAAGCCCTACTTATATATATCTAATACTATAATACGAGGAATGGTTGCCAAGTCGAAAATCACCCCAGAATTAATAAACTCCGGTAAACTTGGGGGTCTGGAGTTTTTGGCCACGAGGAATCGATTGGCGCCGGTTTTGAAACGCTACAGTCGAGCAGTTCGGAGTTACAGATAGGATATTTTCAAACTTTATTAGTTCGCCATAATGGCTACTTAAATTTTCAAGCGGTAACGTGCTGCCATCTATAGCCAATAGGGCGAACTAATAAAGTTTTATGTTTATGCTGTTATAGGTTTATAATATGTTTCTTATGTATGTATATATGTTTGGTTTTTCTAAATAAATTTGTCAAAAATATTGAACTTCAACACACTTCAATCTTTACCTTTACTTTACCTTTGTATAGAATAGTTCCCTTTCCAAACTCTAACTTTGTTTAGAATAGTTTACAATGGTGCACTTTAACTGGTTATCTTTTCACCAATGGTTTCACAAATTTTCTTATGGCATGTATTGTTTTGATAAATCACAATTGAAAATTTAAATCTTCGAGTTAGCTTCGATACCTGTTTTCTCCGAGCGGAGCTCGGTCACCCGCTGGTATATATATATTTGAAAAATGTTTTGAAACATCTAAAAAAAAAATGGTTTTGCGCTGAAATTCTCTGAATCTGTTTAGGGTTATGAGAAAAAAGAATATTGCAATCTTATTTAAAAATCTCACTGAACCATATATTTTGAACTTGAAACAGGTGGCTATGAGGGCATTTCAGAAATTGTAACTGCATATTATAGATTCATTGTGCTTTTGGATTTTAGAAATTACTAAAAATTTATCTAATTAATAGAATAAAAGATTAGGCTATAAAATATAATTCAAATTGTGTTTTTTTTATGTTTTATTAATATTAAAAGCCATTAAAGACATTCCAGGCTTCAATAGTCCTTTACTTTCTTTTAATATTCAGATAGCCAGTCTCAAATATTCTGTCTGTTTAGATTTTCACCCAGTTGTTTATAAATTTTTCACAGCTGGATTCTTAACTTTGACTTTTAGGAATTTCATATATTTGCATCTGTGTGTTAATCTTTTTTTCTTCCTAATCTCGAAATAAAAGATATGAAAATACTTAAAATATACAGATAATTGAATTTGATTTTTAAACTAAGAGTATGTTTAAAGCTAAAGCTTCCATGTAAGGAATTTCAATGAAAACTTACTAATAAATCTTATAATGTTTTATTATCATTTAAATGCTTATATATTTAAATTATTTTGATAATGTTACCTATTGTTTTTCTCTTCTGTTTAATTAAAAAGTTGATTTTGGAAATTCAATTTTAAGTACATGTGTACTATTGATTTCATGAACTTTTTATTGAAAGTATTTTCAAGTTTAATAAGATTTTTTTTTTTTTTAAGAGAGAGAGTGACTAAAGACAAATTTATTTTACATTGCTATGAAAAATATTATATCATTAGCATGTCTTTGTGGTTATATTATTAAAAAATGCACAATAACTGGACAAATACATGTTTATTATTAGCTTGCATTTTAGATTCTTACTTGAAGAAATTTCTGTAAGCACATGAACTATGTCTACCAGATTCATATTTTTCCATTCATGTTATTATTATTATTTACCCTTTAATTATGTAGGGTAAGGAGAACTAGGGAATGAAGTTTTGTTATATTTAATTATTAAAGTATAAATTTGCATTGATCAAAAGTTCTATCAATAAAATATTTGCATTAGTATTCATTCCATTTGAAATATTTTAGTACAAAACTGATAAAAGCGACATATTTTTATGAAAACTCAAAAGTAATATTTTTTTGTTTTCCCATTGATAGTATTTATATGTTCTCATAGTTTTTTAATAGGTATAAATATCAAAATTAGAACTGCTTATAATTATTTTTGATTTGACATTAAGATTTAAAGCAATTTACTTTTA
>JAPMOQ010033665.1:56283-88562 GCA_026543055.1 Argiope trifasciata
TTAAAGAAATAGCTTTAGATTAATAATTAAAAAATTATTTCAAAATGAATATTTATTTTTTCCTCTAGTAATTGTTCTCAGCTGACTAAACTGTTGAATCTTCAATCACACTGGGGTGAGAGTACTGAAGGACATCTAAATGAAGATCTGGAAACTACAGTACAATGGCAACCTGTACAAGTTGGAAGCAGCTTGCCCAAAGCAGAGGTGAGATTTCCTTTCATGCACTCAATCACTTAGTTTCAAAACAAATAGCTGCCACACTTTTCAAATTTTAGTGCATATTTTTGTTTCATTGAATTATATAGGCTGTTTTATTTGTGAATTTAATTATATAGATGGCTAAAATTGAAGCATTTTAATATTATACTCTTGAAAAGATTACAGCAATCTCATCCTTACTATTATATAAAAGGATGTTCATTTGGCATTTTATAGTTTACTTGTTGAAAGCTAGAATATGTCAACGCATAGTATTTACATAACTGATCTAGATACATTGTAAATAAAACATTGATGGTCATTCATTAATTAGTGCAATTGAAATATTTTTATATTGAAGGTTTCGAAACCCTTAGTTTTATTAGAAAAATAAATTTTACATTTTAAGTAGTGTATTAAAAAAAAATCTTGATATAAAAATTAATAATATTGCTCTCAAGAATCATCCACGAATTTCATTTATAAATGAAGTGTAAATTAACTAAGAAAGAACTTTTTAATAAATATTTACAGCAGGAGAAAATTACCATAAATATGTATATTGTTTACAAAAAAGAAATAAATATTTGCTTTATACTTCTCATAATGAATATATTCCTTAAATGCAAATATGTTGGTATTAAAAGAGAATTTAAGCTTACTAACATTCCCAGAAAGTTGCATGAAGAATAAATCATCTGAAAAGCATGAATCTATATGCTTTTTAGCTATATGCTACTATATAGTATATTTTTTTTATTAAAAAAAAATTGTCATTCAATTTTTAAAACTGGTCTAGATCAAGTAAGCTATTCAAATGGATAAACAAATGGGATGGAAATAAACATGATTGGAATCAATAATGGATATAAACGGCCTTTCAGTTTGATATATATAAATATTGTTTGTTTAGAGTATTACAGTGATTCTGTGGCTGTGTTCACCATGCAAACCATTAAAGATTATATATTTTGCATTTTTTCTTTAGCTATTGTGCAATTCATAGGAAGTTAAATCTAAAAATTAACTATCCATATTTTAAAATAGTAATTTTAAAAATATGAAGAAAATATATCAAAAATCAGGAAATAAGAACAAAAAATTGCAAACAAAAAAAAAAAAGAAGAAGAAGAAGAAGAAGGAAGGAAGGAAGGGGAAAAAATAGAAAGTTGCAGGTACAAAGTAACATATAAGAATGTAAAATGCTAAATGTAACGTTTCACATAAGACAACTTGTGTAAATCATGATAGCTTTAAAACATATTCCTGGAAATGAACCTATCATTTGATGCTAGCAGCACGTTAGTAGTTTTGAAATTGAGTATTAGTAAAAATGTTCTATAAAAATAGTCAGTCAACAACTAAAACTATTGAAAATATTCTGCATGTTAATAGAAATCAAAGTGAATATTTGCCCTATATCATTGAATTAGATTATAAATTTAGAATGCCATTAGGGCTAAACATTGACGATGGACCATGAAATGGCAAACCATTTGTCAGTGCAAACCACTTTCCTGTTGCACAAAGTAGCATGGGAAAATTAGCTGCCAAGACATCAGTGCACAAGAAGCTGAAAGAATAACAGGGATTTCGGTAGTACCAGTTTGATGCATTCTACTTTTAATCTTGAAGTTGACGTACATATTGCAGTTGCTGTCATACACCAATTGCTGTCAGCAAATTCTGACATTGCGACATGAGTGCTTGCACAAAAGGAATATGATTCGCAGTTGTGTTTCTGGAAACTGTGGACAGATGAAGCCCATTTTTCATTGCATAGTGATGTCAATATGCAAAATAGTCATATTTGGGCGACATCAACCCCTCGAGACTGCACAATCAAACCACTACATTCTCCACATATGATTGTTTAGTGGGGTTTAACTACTTTGTATTGGGTTTTTCTTTTTTGAAGAATGTTGATCTGTACCTGGTAAGAAAACCTATTCTGTAACTGCAGAATAATATATCATGCTGCAATAAACCGAGGATGTAAGATTAAGTGGCTGCCTCAATCACCAAATTTTATGTCAACTGTCTTATGCTTGTAGGAATATTCATGCTCTCACGTTAACCAAGGCTTACTGGCTGCTTGGTTGAAACTGAAAGATGTCATTAAATGAATTGTTGTTAGCATCAACATGCTACCCTCAGCTGTAATAAAGTTATGTGCTACTATCTTGTGGTGCAAAAATCCAAAGGCTTTCAGAACATGTTCCCATAGGCCACAATTTTTCTCTAGTACTATGATTTTTATTATTATATATTTTTTTTTAAGTTCGTACGATTTTATAGTGCATCCTGTATCTGTAAATATCAAAATAAATAATTAAATTCAAAACTAAAATTAAAATATAGTTTACGTGTAATTATGATTTCAATTTATTTAAAGTTTTCCCTCTGCAATAGTACTTTTTTTTACTTCAGATTTTATTTTATTTAAATTTTATTATTTATTTAACACATAATAAAAGAGTTTTTAAAAAGTACTTAAGAATTAAAATTTTCTCTAAAAATTTTAAGTTTCTAAATATTTTGATTATTAATTAATTATATATTAATGATTATTTCTGTTTCTATCAAAAATTTCAAACTTAAACAAAATTTTTATTTTGAAGTATTTTTCTTCTCTTAGAACTTGATAATTTTCTTGCTTTACTCTTTAAAACATTTTTCCAAAATTTAATTTTTATGCAAATATTTTAACTTTAGAAACAATATTTTTCAGGTAACACATGAGGCTCTACATCCAATTACAGCCGCTGAAGTGCAAGTAGCTGATCAGCTTGATGTAGTTTTTGAAATTGAGAATGACTCAAGCAAAGCCACTATTCAGTGTGTGCTTGTAGAAAACACTCGAGAGGAAATGATGGAGCCTTTGCTGCATTGGAATTTGCCAGTGCAAAGAATGAAGTAAGATTTTATTTATTAATTTTTTTATTATTTATTTTTATTCTTATTATTGAATTTTTTGGTAATTACACTTATTGAATCAACATCATAGATTAGATTTCTGGATGGATGAAAGATAAATTTTTTTCTGAGGTATATGATAAATTATATAATTATTAATAGTGATGGTGACATATAGATATTACATAAAACATCTAGTAACAGTTTAAAAGGTCTTTGAATTGTTAGCTGTACTTTCATGGCTATATACCCAGAGATACTTAGATTTCCTATATTTTTTGTTTTGCTTCTTATGATTTTGAGTTAAATAGTTAAATTGAAAGATGCAAAAGAATATCATTAGTGATATTCCCTAGTAATTAATACATTTAAGTTCAAATTTAAACTGTACTGCAGAAATGATCTCCATGGAACATAGCATCATGAAAAGGTTTTAAAAAGTGCTTAAATTTGAAATCCATTTTTAAGCATTTTCACTGTGCTTGGTTTTCTCAAAGTGCAAAGAAGATGTTCCTTTTTGTTTCCACTGACAATGGATAGGATAAATCAAAAACATTCGTAATTCTTTGTTACTGTATATATTAAAAAAGACAACCAATGAAAGGGAAGCATTTAGTGAAGGGATACTGGTGTTTCAACAGTATACACTGGCCTAAATTGGAATGGTTATTATAAAACAGCAAAATATGAAATATGCCAAATGGTTGAAATTTGAAAAACGTTTGACTTCTTTTGCATTTAATGTTTTAAATGGAGAATAATTTATTTCAGTGCCTGATTAACTTTATGTGTTTAAGACTACACAGATTAGCTCTGATTGACCAAAAATATGAATAGATTATGGTGCATTAAAGAAAGATACTTCAGAGATGGGAGAAGTTATTCTAAAAACATATATGATATCTAAAAATATATATGAAAGATATTTATGATATTTAACTGCTTTTATTCTGGTTATCATGAAGCAAATTCGTAGTTAGTACACATTTCAAATTTAGTTTTGATGAAGAAACCTGATGCAAAAATCCGTTAGTAAGCACAAAGCAGAAAGTATTGTAAAGCAGTTGTAATTTATCTAAAGAAAATTAATGCTACCAATTTTCCCTTGAATATATTCCACAACCCACATATACTGCACTACTATGCCCAATTTATAAATGGTAGAAATGAAATAACTGTCACAAAAAGCTAATGAATAGGTTGGGGGGGGGGAGATTTTTACTTGTAGCAAAGTACAAAAACATTCAAGGAAAAAGGATATGAAAAAAAAATATTGGTTAAGTTTCTTATCTTACCTACCTAATTAGCTATAATATTAGTGCTCTTGTTTCAGTGTTTATTATTTTCATTTTATTTAAATAGAAAATGTCTTTTATAATCTATTCTTTTATTAAAAAAATAATATTAAATTAAAATTTGTATGTAATTTATCCATACAAAATAATGGTTTTGTCATTTTAATGTTAAAATTTGAGTTGAATGTTTTAAAAGTTAGTGATTGGAAATAGGCCAGTTACTTATTATGTGTAATTTTATTTAATTGTATGCATAAAAAAAATATATTATTAAGTCATAGACATTATTTAATTATATATATATTTCTTTTAAAATGAGAACTTAAAATTAATCTCATAAAAATCTGCCAGCATTATCTAGAATTGGGTTCTCTGAACTAATACATAATTAATTATAGGTGAGGGTTCCCCCCACCCTCAGAAATAATGAGTTTTTTTTTTTTTTTTTTTTTTTTTTTTTGCTTAGGTTTTGTGAAAATAATTTTGTAAACCCATTTTTGTTGAATTTATCCTTTATTTGAATCTTTAATGTTTGTAACATATATTAATTCTTTTTCAATTTGCTAAGAATTCAAATTATTAGTGTTTCTTTGTATTAATTATTGCTGAAGAGGATTTTGCTAATTCAAATAGAAGAAATAGGATTCAATATCTAAACATCAATTAAAATTTGAAAAGTTTTTTTAATGAAAGGTTAAAATTCAAAAATAATCTTGAATTTATGTAATCATTCATGCATGGAAGTGCTTAATTTTTGCATCCATTTCACACTTTGCACCCTGATCTTTTTCTTTAAAAAGAAAATTCATCGTTAAAAATATATATATTCTGTTGTTTGAAGCAAAAATTCATTTTTGATACACTGTTGCATAAAACTGTATTCTGTTGTCACATGTGTCCTCTGTATTTCATTTCTTAAAAATTAAATTTGATAAATCTAACACATATTTGAGTAGGAGTTTGTAGACTAATATTAGTGATGTCACCTGATTTTTTCATGTTTAGATATGAATAGTATTGAAAGAAAAGATTACCATTCCATCTCCTCTAATTTTTCATAAAATTATGCACCCAATAACTTTTTTGTTGTTTCAAAATAATATAGAACTTAAGTCATAAATTTTATATGAATGAGTAAGTGTATCATTTGTAAAAATTATAAATGAAGTAAAAAAAAAAAAGTTATGTTCTCCCAACAGAAAATTGTTTGTAAGTGCAGCACAAAAAGCAGTAAGTTTTTAATAGCTTGCTATTTACTCGATTTTATTGTTTCAATATGTTTATTATTGTTTGTTTTCAAATTTATTGAATAAATATAGTTATTTGTATATGTATAAATATTTTTGTTATTTTATTAAATTCACTATTTTAAAAAATTGTATATGTAAAAAAAAATTAATCTGTTTTATATCCTTGTATTTTCTTTGCCTTTCTACAGTACTTTTGAGTGTTCAGTGACTGACTAATCTGCTGCATTTTATTTGTTTTAGTTCTAGTGTTGTAGATGAAGATATTCCTGATGCAAAACCAGAGCACAAGACTTGCCGTCCCACAGCTTCCAAACGGTCATGCTTATGGCGCACTCTCCAGGCAGCATTCCCCATCCACTTGGCCTTGGTCATTCTCTATTGTCTGTCTTGCTATATGGAGCCTCAATGCTGTGAGAATATCAACAACTATGATTTCTCCATCTTGCCCAAACTCACATTTCCTAATGGTCCTCCACCTGTCTGAGTTTTGCAAATTCTGTACTTATTTTAGCTCTAATAGCATTTGAGAGGGAATCCAACAAGGCAGCGAAGCATGATCGCTGGTCTAGGTTGTGCTGCACAATTGTGTAACAGTTGTATTTTGTCCGTGCTAAAAGGACTGGGTTTTTTATACGATTCTCCTTGTGTTTACTTAAGAACTGAAAAGTAACTAAAGACAATCAAAATTATGCTAATCCTAGATTAGAAAATCAACCCTAGATTCTTTTCTAATTTTTTCAACTTAATAGACAATTTAAAATTATTATTAGTAATAAAGTTGCTGTAATTCAATTAATTATCATATTAAATATTTTGAAATAGATATTATGCAAAAGTGATCCATAATATATACTTCTTGATAATAATAATTAAAAAAATTACTCTGATTATAAACTTTTAATGCTGCCTGAAAATAATTATTTTTTAAAATTTTTCTGATTATTTAAAGTTGTGTTTTTGTGATGCAAATGTGGGAATCATATATTAAACCTTTTTCATTTGTTGTGAGAAATATGTAGTTGTCACATATCGAGTTGCAAGTTGATATGATGAGTTGTGTAGCTTTGGCGTATTTATAAGGCCACAACTGTTATTTAATTATCTTTGACTATATCAGTCTGATGAATCGAATATTTTTGAAATGTAATAAACCGTGTTTTATTCTTTCTAATATAGCAACTAAATTTTTTATTAAAAATTGAGTTTATTAATATACATAAACATAAATTGATCTTTTTTATAATTTTTTTAAATTGTTCTTTTGGTTTGAATTTATTATTCTATGTTTGTTTGTTTTATTCTAGAGTTAAAAATAATAAAATCTTTAACAAAAGTTTGATCATATAAAAATGATATAACTTAGAAATTGTTTAAGGAAATTTCATTTATTAACACTAAATATACCATGAAAGGTCAGGTGGCTATTTTCAAATATGTCAGAAATAGCTACAATGTGACTGTTATGTTTATTGTTGATAAAATATTGAAAGCACATTTTAAGTGCACTTAAATTGTAGCTACAAAATTTAAAATATTGTATTTCAATTTAGTATACTTTTAACTTATGCACTGAAATTTAAGTTTTGCTGTTGCCAAAAGAAATCATTAATTATCATTTAAAAAATGGGAAGTTTTTTTGAACAGCTTATAATTTGACATATGGGCCGATGGATAAACCTAAATTTAAAATATTACCACATAATGTGTTCAAAATCAGAACAAAATCCCCAACTTAAAAACCTCTGCACCGTCATATGAAATCAGAGATCTGCATGGTTTGTTTGCAGTTGTACCTGAATTGAAAAATTGCAGCTATAATTTATGTTTTATGGTACCTTATAATGTTGTATTTAACTGCATTCAGAATCATATGTTCTCTTACAGTTAAAATCATTTTCCACCACAAGTGCCAAAAAGATTTTTGCCTCCTCCGATTGAGGCTTAGTGATCTGATTAATGATATCAGAATAGTTATTAATTCTTTTAGAAAGTGTTTGTCTGTAGAATTAAATAATTCTTGATTCAGGGTTGCCATTTGTTTTATTTTTTTTGTCCATAATTTTTTATTTGCATCAACATTAAATTATTTTTTATATTTTCCTAATTGGTATAGTGATACTGTAGCGATGCATTTTGATGAGTGAAGTAGAACTATTCAAAATCCACTTCACTCGTCAAAAATGTATTACTACATTATCACTATGCCAACTAATTAAAATTCCAATGCCTTTCTAATGAACTTGCTCAGATTTTTAAAATATATAGAAATGTATAATCAAACAAGAACACTTTTGTTATGTGTCAGTGGCTGAGAATTTCTAGTCATGAAAATTTAATGTGCAATGTGGTAACTTAGCTAATAAATTTGTTATGCTAATTTAAACAATCTGTTCATCAGAAATTATGTATCAATTGTTTTTTTTTAACAAAGAATATTTTTATGGTTGCTGTCTATTGAAAATTCAGCCTCAATAATGTCATTTTGGACAACCCAATTTTAGATCTTTTTGTTTGTTCGTTCCATGTAATGCACAAAAAATAATAATAACATAGTAAAAATATATGAATTTTTCTGTACATTTGTTATCATTTCAATAAACTTTTTTTTATTGGACATTTATATTTGAAATTTTTAAAAAACTATGCATTTGGTAAGATAATTTCACTTTTATATTTCCATTGAAAGCTTAATTTTTCTATTTTATATTCTTAAAATAGTACTGGAAAACATTCTCATCTTAAAAAACAATGGTAACCCTGAGTCTAAACTTATGAATATAGCCTTAACAGGCATTACTGTTGGATTAAGCAGTTTTTAATGTACAACATTCAGTTTGAACATTCTATTCAATGGAATTCATTTTAGTGCTTCTTGTACTCTCTTCCATTGAATTGAGTTTTTGTTCAATATTAGCATTCATTTTGTAAATAAGTGTAGACATTTTTAATCACATGGTTTTATGAATCCTGAAATGTATGTTGGGAGATTCCCCCCGTCCCCTTAGTGATAATGGTAACTGTCGTTTCAGAATTTTGTGGGTGCTTTAGTTAAATGTCATAGTAAATAATATTAATTTTTAAAAAATTTATTTTAAAATTGACTATTAAATGAAAAATATTCTGCATAAATATTTTGAATGTGAAGGTAGGGAAAAAGGAAAGGCTTTTCTTTGGTGCATTTGTTGTTTTTAATAAAAGTTTAGATTTTTTATGCTGTAATTTAGATTTTGTATTTGATTTATTTCAGCTTTGTATCAAACTGTCTTGATTCATTTTGATATGAGAATTTGTGGTGATAAAGGTTTGCAGCTAGCTATGCTTAATGTGAGAATAATTTATAGGTATCATAAATCAAGAAACTCAACTTAGGTTGAGAGTGTGAAGCTATTATTAATGTCTAGAAAGTTTTTTTTTTTTTTTTTTACAGGCTGGGAAATTGTGATGCTTTGCACATTCCTTTATGCAATTTTTTTCTAGCTGTATCGTAATGCTTTACATCTGTTTCTGTGCTGGACTATTGGAAGTCTTCCATTTTATACATTTAGTGTATTTTACCTTCAAACATTTAATGATGTGTTTGAAGTATATTTATTGTTTTTATGCTTAAAAGAAGGAACAACTTTGTGTTTGTTGCAATTGGAACCGAAGTAGGTTCGTAAAATACAATTTACTTATTTGATTTTTTAGTTAATGCAGAAAGCACCAGATGCAATTTTACTGCATCAAATCACTGCTATTATCTGTAAGTATATGTGCTTATCTGAAAATAAATATAACTTACAGCTCCATTTATGTAAATTTTTTTAATAAAAATTATATATATATCAAATAAGAATATTGGAAATGAATTTTTGATGTGATTTTGTTGAAGTAATACAGTGAAGTTTTCTTATCTTATGATGATGATAATTTATTAAAAATGAAGTGTACTCAATTATTTAATTTATTTAAATTAATATTAATTATAATTTTCAGTTATAAAAAATCACTTATTAGGTTTGGTAATTAAGTCTACTTTTATTTTTTTTAAATTTTGGTATAATGGTTTAATTTTAATAGCCTGCATGTTTTAGAAGGTTTATAAATTACTTCTCAATTCTTTTTAGTGATATATTTTTAATAATTTATTAAGATGATTATTATTATCATTTAGATGATGGAGCTGTTTTATTTTGTTATATTCTCAGAAATGTTAGCTGTTTTTATTTTCACGGTGTGTATGGATAAATTTTGCACATTTTAAGGAATGACTTTAATTTTTCAAACCAGGTTTCTCCAACTTCATTTCTATCCATTTTATAATTTTGCACATTTAAGGATGCTATTTGATGCTACCTTGCTGATAAATTAAGAATAAAATTATTCATTATCGTTGTAATTTCTTAGTATACCATTGTTTTTGTTTTCTTACTATTATGATTGCTCCATACAACTATTGTTTTGATGCCAAAGCTAATTGTTAAAGATATTTTAAATTTGCTCGTGCCTCTTTTTGTATATTTATACTGTGTCAAGTGATATGATACTGCCTTTTTTATTAAAATGGTATCAAAAATATATTAACTATTCTTAATTTTTGTAAGAACTTTTTATACAAAATAATTTGAAATGTTTTTCACTTATTAATTTAAAATATTTATTTGGGATCAACTTTTTAAAAAGGAAATATTTATTCCTTCATTTTTTAAGGAAAATTTTTCTTATGTAATATTTTTTTTTATCTTGAATTTCATTAAAATAACTCTGTTTTCTAAAGGTTGTTAATATCAGATTCATTTTACACCCTTTTTTGGCATTTCATACCTGTTGTAAGTATGAGTTGTCGACTGTAAATATACATTTTTTTTTTATACTTGGTTGTTATTTATTCAGTATTTATTTTCAAATAATGTAGTGTTATCATGTTGCATGATAAAGTTCAGGATATGTAATAATAAATCCTGGATTAGGAGCATATATATGCAATTTGAAATTATATCAAATTTGATCTTCAAAAATCTGTATTAGTCTGCTCACAATGCTCTTACTCTTGTGGTAATTAATGATAATTTATTTATTTTGCCAAAAACAAGTAAATAACTTTAAAGATATATTCTAGTCTAAATACTTATGTTGGATAAAATTATAATATTTATTTTAATATTTGCATGTTTGTTGTTAAATGGTGGGCATTGAAGGAGGAAAAAATTATCTGGTAACCAAAGATCATTTCACTTTGAAATATATTAATCTGATGAAAAAATAAAAATGTTTTATCTTTTAGAAAGACTTTTTTGTTTTATTTGACATAAGACATTTACACTTGTTTAAAAATTATCATTTTTTTTTCCTTGATAACAAAGTAGTATAATTTACTACATTTACACCTCTGTGTCAAAATTACTGTTTAAAATTGTTTTGTATATTCATTTAAATGAAGATAGCTACATTTAATACAGTTTCCTAAGTTTTATTAATGGGAATTAAAAATTGATACATTTATAGATTAATACAACTGATAAAATTATCATAATACTTGTCCTTAAAAAAACAGTACTATTTAAAAAATTACTTATTTATTATTTGCATTTTACTGAATCTTCTAGACATTCATTCAAAATTCTACAAACCAGAATTAAAAACTGCAAAATAAAATCAGTGATATGTGAACCAGAATTTCATGTGAGCTAAATTCTAAATAGTGGCATTGTATGTCCTTTCTAATTCTAATGCTATTTCCGTGACTCTGGGGAATTGGTGGGTCTTAGTGATATTTTCGTTTTAGACAGACTTTATTATTTCAGGACAATATCTGAAATTGCTAGGGTTTCAACTCATTTGCTAACCGTAAGAATTCTATGAAGATAAATCAAATGCTAGTCTGTATAAACATGTTTAAGAGATATACACTGAAGCGACAAAAGTCATGGGATGACTGTTAATATCGTGTCGGTCCTCCTTTTGCCTGGCGAAGTGCAACAACTCGACGTGTCATGGAGTCCACAAGTTGTTGGAAGTCCACTGTAGGAATATTGAGCCATGCTGTCTGTATAGACGTCCATAATTGTGAATGGTGCAGGAGTTTGGGCACGAACGGACCTTTCGATGATGTCCCATAAATGTTCGATGGGATTCATATCGGGCGATCTAGGTGGCCAGATCATGCGCTGAAATTGTCCGGAATGTTCTTCAAACCAATCGCGAACAGTTCTGGCCCGTTGACATGGTGCATTGTCATCCATAAAAATCCCATCGTTGTGTGGGTACGTGAAGTCCATGAAGGGCTGCAAGTGATCTGCAAGCAGCTGAACATAACCATTTCCAGTCAATGATCGGTTCAGTTGCACCAGAGAACCGAGTCCATGCCATGTAAAAACAGCCCACACCATAATGCAGCCACCACCAGCTTGAACAGTGCCTTGCTGACAGTTTGGGTCCATGGCTTCGTGGGGTCTGCGCCACACTCGAACTCTACCATCAGCTCGTAACAACTGAAATCGTGACTCATCTGACCACGCCACGGTTTTCCACTGGTCTAGGGACCAGTCGATATGCTCACGAGCCCAGGAGAGTCGCTGCAGGCGATGTCGTGCTGTCAGTAAAGGCACTCGAGTCGGTCTTCTGCTGTCATAGCCCAAGGAAGACAAATTTCGCCGCACAGTCCTATCGGACACGTCCTTCGTACGTCCCACATTGATTCCTGCAGTTATTTGACGAAGTGTTGCGTGTCTTTTAACATTGACCATTCTACACAGACGTCGGCGGTCTCGGTCGTTAAGTGCAGGTGGTCGCCCACTGCGCTGTCCATGATGGGATGGAATGCCTGAAATTTCATACTCTCGGCACACTCTTGATACTGTGGATCTCGGAATGTTGAATTCACTAACGATATCCGCAATGGAATGACCCATGCGTCTAGCTCCAACTAACATTCCACGTTCAAAGTCTGTTAATTCTCGTCGTGCCGCCATAAATCACGAAAAACATGTTCACATGAATAACTTGAACACAAATGAAAGCTCTGGAAAACGAACTGCGCATTTATACTTTTTTGCTGCTATACTACTGCCATCTGTATATTTGCATATTGCTATCCCATGACGTTTGTCACTTCAGTGTATATGTAATGATGTTTTTAACATCTAATTTAAATCCAGATTAATTTCTAAAACTTTATCTTAATATAGCCCATAGTAACTTCATTCTAAAATCTCTTACTTCCTGATACGATTTCATTTCTCTACTTAATTAATTCAAGAAATGCTTTGTAAAGTTTTTTAGTCCGCAATTATCACCATGAGAGTGAACAATAAAAATTGCTGACTTAACAATTACTTTTTTAAAAAATTCCTCTGTGTTTCCTTTAATCATGTGTCAGAAATCCCTTTGAGAATCTTAATAATGTATTGGCTGTATTAACAATATTTATCCTATCAAGATATGTTATATCAAATGAGGGAAAATTAATTTCTCGCTTTTCTGACATATCTGCTTGTAAATATGCTGCCTGCCCTGCCTCCGGAGGAAGAATAAAGTAAAATTAAAAATGGAAAGTCTTCGAACCTGCCATCTGCTTCCAAAATTTATACCATTACATATATATATATAACTCACAGAGAGAAACTCTTATGCAGGAGTTTGAGCCATCATTGTGAATATTTTGATCATTTTCATGCCACTGAATAAAAATTAATAATACTTTTCAATTCAATTTTATATAATTATTTTATTTTTAGTAAGCATAGAACAATAAAATATCTGTAGTTTTGATTTTTTTGTATTTCTCAACTGATGAATAGCATTCATTAACACATGAAGAAAAAAATGTTCACAATTATCTATAATTTCTGTCATACCCCAAGATTAGAACATTTGCAGGTGTATGTAAGACATTCCTCATGTTCATATTAATCTTTTTTTTTTCTTTTTTTTTTACTAGCTATTACCCGCGACTCTGTTTTCATGGAAATTTTGGATGTATACGTACGAAAAACTATCAAATAATCTATACTTATAATAAAGCTCAATGTGCGTGTGTGTGTTGGCGCTCTACAGGCCAGACCGTTGGACCTACAGCTACCAAATTTGGTACATGTATACCTTGGAGGTCGGGAATATGCACCTCAGAGCCCTTTTTTCGAATTTTTAATTAGAATTTGAATTAATTAAAATTAAGCGAAATTTCGACGTTTTTCCGCTATAACTTCCAAAAATATTATTGCACAAACATGATTTTTATATCAATTTAAAGATAAAAAAAATTAGCTTTCTAACAGTATCAGTTTTTTTAATTTTTAACGTAAGTTTCTATTTTTAACGAATTTTTAAAGAAATATTTTAACCATGTTTTTATCACGTGACGGGATAAAATAAAAGAATGCCGGAAGTTCGAATAAAAAAAACTATCATCGCAAAATAAATCTAAAGAAATGCCACTTTTAACATGTGACTGGATAAAATAAAAGAAATATAAAATGTGATATTTTCTACAAAAATAAATGCAAAGCAATGGATTGTATGATCATTTGCAATATCTAAATAATTACTTCAATAAATCTTCTTTACGGGAAACCTGATCGAATTTAGACAGGATATGCATTGGAATCTGACTTAATGGAATATTTCTATTATCGTTTGCAATATCTGTATCATTAATTCTATATTTTTTTCATTATAAAATGTGATATTTTCTAAAAAAATAAAGGCAAAGGATTCTATGATCGTTTGCAATATTTAAATCATTAATTGAATAAATTATCTTTATTTATACAGGATTGAATTTATACAGGATATGCATTCAAATTCCTTTCCAATGGCCAATTTGTAAAATATTATTAATAGGCATATATATTGTTTAATACTATTAATTTGATCTAAATGAAGTAAATAATTACATTTTATGTAGTTTGGGTTAAACAATGCATTTATGAATAATGGCTTTTAGATTTCTTCATACTTTGCTCTGTGGCCCATATTTTACAAAATATTTTTATTTATATTTTAAATAAAAGTTGCTACATCAATCAGTCTTCTAAATCAATCATTAAAACTGACTGATTTATAAAATTAAAGAATATTATTAGGAAAAGGTGTACTTTTAGAACTTTCCGTCCATCATCTTAAAGAAAATATTAATTTCAGGCCAATCAATGCCCGGAGTTACTTCAAGGCTAATGAATATGTGATTTAATTGAAAATGTTAGAACCCATTACTCATGGCGAACCAGCTGGTCGCCAAAGGCGGCTAGTGAGAAATAAAGAAAATTAAACCTGATCTAAAAACGATATATTTAGAAGTATAAGCATGTACGGAAAATGTATAACATAAATGCTATTTAATAACAAAAACACACAACTATTGTAAAAGCAATTTATTTACATTTTATACACAAAATAAAACAGCAAATCAAGTCAGGTTAAATCCATTTTATTTATGGATCGAGATGGAGATAGCTACAACAGAATTATACACGATTTTTAATTTAAATGAAAACACATTTGTTAAGAATCACGTGCGAACTTTCAACGCCAGTTGGCGTAGTGCAATGGAGATTGGAAATTTTTTTATTTCCTTTATTCTGTTTTCTTTTAAATTATAAGTACTTCCGAATGAATCCGATATATCGATTCATTAACATCTGATTTTAACTACCTCAAACAAAGAAAATAAATATTAGGTTGGTGCGTATGAAATGTCGGATTCTTAAGTGATTGTATAAAACTGCATATCTTTCTTCAAAAGCTGTTTATTCAATCAAAGTATGCTCCATTCGCTTCAATACACTTCTCCCAACGAGATTTTAAAGCGTAGATGCCTGTCTTAAAAAAATTTTGGTCTTTAGAATTAATAAACTCTGATATCGAGTTTTTTAGACTGTCTTCATTTTCATAGTGTTTGCCCCTTAAAAACAGCTCTAAATGCTTGAAAAAATGAAAATCGGTCGGCGAGAGATCCGGTGAATAGGGTGGATGCTGCAAAACTTCATATTCCAGTTCGTTCCAGCTTATTTCGCTCTGTCAGTGCGTGCGGTACCCACTTGTCCATCTTCTTAACCTTGCCAATCTCAGAAAGGTGTCTCAATATCGTTGTATGGTCAACTTTCATCCTGATAGCAAGTTCCCTCGTGGATACGGCTGGATCCGCTTCCACTAGAGCCTTCAGGTCATCATTCTTCACAGACGTTTTGGGTCTTCCGCGCGGCTCATTTTGCAGTGAAAAATCGCCGAAATTTTTCGAACCAACGCTGCACTTTCCGATCGTTAACCGTATTCTCCCCAAACGCTTGGTTTATGTTGCGTGCAGCTTTTGCAGCACTATTACCAAGTTTGTACTCATATAAGAAAATGACGCGAATGTCGGCAGAATTCATATCGGCAATAAACTCAAAAGAAATAACAAAAGGGAAAACCTTCGAGAAAACCTATTTTGCTGAAATGAGTCTCTGGCAATGGACAATACGACTATGAATGAGGTTATGCCAAAGACAAAAGTATAACGAAAACAGGGAGACAAACGTCCGCATGTAAAGAGAATCCGACATTTCATACGCACCAACCTAATAGAATCATTTGAAATAATCGATCGAAATTCTTCTTAGCCTAATCTCAACTATTTTGGGGGAAAAAATATGGAGCCATACTCATCTTAGGCTGGATTTGGCCTCCGCTATTTGCCGGGGAAGTTGGTTTTTAGTGAATAAAAAATGAACCGGAATAAAAAGTAGTCATGTGTTCTATTCCTGACTCTAATCTATCTTTGTGCTAAAGTTCATCCCATTCCGTTCAGCTGTTCTAGTGTGATTGAGTAACAAACATTCATCCATCTAAACTTTCACATTTATAATACCCGCGGGTGACCGAGCTCCGCTCGGAGAAAACAGGTATCGAAGCTAACTCGAAGATTTAAATTTTCAATTGTGATTTATCAAAACAATACATGCCATAAGAAAATTTGTGAAACCATTGGTGAAAAGATAACCGGTTAAAGTGCACCATTGTAAACTATTCTAAACAAAGTTAGAGTTTGGAAAGGGAACTATTCTATACAAAGGTAAAGTAAAGGTAAAGGTTGAAGTTCAATATTTTTGACAAATCTATTTAGAAAAATCAAACATATGTACATACATAAGACACATATTATAAACCTATAACAGCATAAACATAAAACTTTATTAGTTCGCCATAATGGCTACTTAAATTTTCGAGCGGTAACGTGCTGCCATCTATAGCCAATATGGCGAACTAATAAAGTTTGAAAATATCCTATCTATAACTCCGAACTGCTCCACCGTAGCGCTTCAAAACCGGCGCCAATCGATTCCTCGTGGCCAAAAAGTTTACCGGAGTTTATTAATTCTAAGGCGATTTTCGACTTGGCAACCATTCCTCGTATTATAGTATTAGATTAGTATAGATATTCAGAAGCAATGTACTTTCAGTGCTCTTATGTGATAGTTACTGTTCCAGATGCTTTAAAATATTGTCAGTATGTAATTGTTCACAGATAAAAGCATAATAATAAATTTCTAAGAAGTAACTATTTTTTTTTATTATTATTAAGAATGGGTAAATATATTTCTGCTTTATATATGCATCCTAAAAAACGTTTCCTATGACTTCTCATCATTTATTAGTTAAAGGGTTAAAGTATACTGAGCTACATGCTTTTGATTCAAGCTAAGTTAGAAAAAGATCTCTAATTAATATTCTAAATATTTGTTAGTATGAAGATCTTTTAGACACGAGGACACACCTTATGAGAATTTTTGCGTGTGGTTTTCAAACTTATAAAGCTCGAAAAATCCAGAATGATAAAATTCTGCAAGAAACACTGGGATGAAAGCAAAAACTGCTAGGGGAGGGGAGGGAGCTTTTTTATTAATTGCTGAGTAAAATAGTCTTTTTGGATGTATCTTTTGTTTCAAATAATAAATTTATTCAGTGTCTTAAATCACTGAACTCGCAATAATAATAATTTAGAAGTTTTGCATTTTGAACTATTTTATAGCATAGATTAAAGGCTATGTCTATACTTATACAAAGCTCAATGTGTGTGTGTTGGCGCTCTACAGGCCAGACCGTGGGACCTACAGCTACCAAATTTGGTACATGTACACCTTGGTGGTCGGGAATGTGCACCTCGGAGCCCTTTATTCGAATTGAATTAATTAAAATTCAAGCGAAATTTCGACGTTTTTCCGCTATAACTTCCGAAAATATTATCGCCCAAACATGATTTTTACATCAATTTAAAGATTAAAAAATTAGCTTTCTAATGGCATCAGTGTTTCAATGTATAACTTTAGCGTCTATTTTTGACGAATTTTTAAAGAAATGTTTTTACCATGTTTTTTTAGCACGTGACTGAATAAAATAAAAGAAATATAAAATGTGATATTTTCTAAAAATAAATGCAAAGCAAAGGTTTCTATAATCGTGTGTAATATCTAAATAATTAATTCAACAAATCTTTATTTACGGTAAACCTGATTGAATTTACACAGGATATGCACTGCAATCCCTACTTAATGGCATATTTCTAGAATCGTTTGCAATATCTGTAATGAATTAAAATTGACTAATTTATAAAATGAAGGAATATTATTAGGAAAACGTGTTCTTTTAGAACTTTCCGTCCACCATCATAAAGAAAATATTAATTTCAGGTTAATCAATGCCCGAAATTACTTCAAGGCTAATGAATAGATGATTTAATTGAAAATTTTAGAACTCAGTGAACCAGCTGGTCGCCAAAAGCGGCTAGTTGTTAATATGTTGGCAATTTTTGGCGACATATGTGGTCTTTATTTTTTTTTTTTTTCAGTTGTTGAAAGTGAGGAATAAATAATAACAGGTAATTTTGATCATAAATTCGTTATTATTGGAATATTCTGGAAGCGGTCATAGGTGTGGTAAAATCCAATGAATATAAAGAGCTTGATTTTAAAATTATATCTTGAACATTTATAACACATTTACAAATTCTTTGAGAAATACTTACAATTCGCAAGATTTCTATTATAAAGTTTACAGAAGTCATCTACATAAATAAAAATGAATGTATGTCTTATGCGCGGCCGTACCATTCTCCGATTCCGACAAAACTTTGAATACTTATTACTTGCACTTACGAGATTTTTATAGGCATAATAGAATTATCTAATATATAAAAAATATTCTCAGATCTATATACAGCATTTATTAACCTCCAAAGAACTCGCCAAGGTAATAACAGATTCAGTAATGGTGCTATATTCATGCTAGACGTTAATATTTCATAATTATTGTATGTAAATGCTATGTAAGTCGTTCTCTTAGGTAACGGTTTTATTATAGAGTATGCAAGAAAATTCAAGGGGAATTAATCCTATAGACTTGAAATTGTAATAAAAAATTTAATAAAATTCCAGCGTTTTTTGCAGTAACATCCGAAAATATTATTGTACAAAGAATTTTGCACCATCTTAGTTTTCAAAAAATTATCTTTCCAACTATAAAAAAGATTTAATGGTATAAATATTTTTCTATGTTTAATCAATTTTAAAAGAAGATATTTTAATCGTATTTTTAACATTAAACTTGTGAATTCTGAACGAATATTAAACGAATCTCGAAATACAATAAATAGTTACTTTCATTACTATTAATACATTAAATAGTTACTTTCATTAATAGTTACTTCATTTTGAAAGAACATCAAGTTTTAAATTCTAAAAGGATACACAAAATCTAATACATAAAAAGGAATGTTTGTAGAATAGAATAATGAAAACACTATTTATACTTCTTTATACATCCACCAGCTTCAATGAATACATTAATTGCTGACAGGAAAATAAATATCATTCTTAGTTAAATAAAATAATTATATCGAATTCCAAACAATATTTCCAAGATTATTATCACTTATCATTACTTCTGCGGCAGCAACGCTCCGGGCACCAGATAATTGAGGAATAAATAATAAGTTGCATTTTTCTAGAGTGCAATAATTAAAGAATAAAAAGTTCAAAAACACCAAACGATATTTCCACGATTCTACTTTGGAAAAAGATTTATTAATTAAAAGTAAAAAACCGAACTATAAATTAGTAACGCCATCTATAATAATAAATACTAAATATCTCTCTTCTCTAATATTTCTTAACTATATTAAATAAGGGATAACCCAGTTTACTAAATCGTTAGCACAATTCTGAACAGCAAATAAGTAAAATCTCATGATCTTTTCAAAACTTAAGCATTATTTCCGAATTTGCTTTAGTTTCATGCAAGGAGAAATAGTAATCAAAATACTCCACTGAAAAATCACGAGACATTAGTCTATCGGAGTTTTATTCATATTCATTTACTGTTTTTCTCTTGCTTCTTTCAATTCAATCATTTCATGTTTCACTTAATTTGACACTTTGGGGAATTATTCAATCATGGTTATGAAATTTCTTATGCATATGTCTTAAAAATATTTTAAACCCAAATTAAAAAAAAAATTTAAGATTAATAATTTTAAAAATTTCAAAATATTGCAAACGATTTATTTTTTTTCTACTATTTTTTCTTATTATTCAATATAAATTTATTTAGAACATAACTACGAATGATTTTGTTATTCAAATTAAATGCTAATTGTTTAGAAATATTTTTACGCACATTTATTGAATTTTCGTAGGACTTTATGTTTTTCTGTACCAAAGTTGACTTAATTGGCTGAAACCTGAAATATAAAATATATATCTTATTTTCTTTTAATGTTTGACAGAAATCTTGATTATTATCATGTGAGAACCTAATGTTTTACCTTGAGTGATTTGAAGGCAACAAATTGTTGAAGCTTCAAAATGCGAACGCAATAAATTGGCGATTTATCTTTTTTATTTTGGAGTCGGCTTTCACAGTATAGCTTTTTAAGTATCTATCGTCTGCTAATGTGTTTACTTTCACAGTATGGTTTTCCCATTATCTATCTGCTAATAAAGTTTTATTTTGGAGTTGACTTTCATTGTACAGCTTTTGAATTATCTATCGTCTGCTGTTGTAGTTTTTTCCCCTTGGAAATCACATTGTTATAACCTAACTCGCGCGACATGTTTTTTAAAAAATAAATCATACAAGTCAAAATATTGTTTGTTTAATCGATAAATATTGTTGATTCAGGAATAATTTCAATTAATTAGAATAAAGTTATTTGAAAATGATGCAGAAGGTTATCGCCAACTAAAATTACAACTTGATTTACGAACTATACATTCTCTAAATTCTTACGAATTTTTTTAATTAATTTAAGTCATCGACCAGTTTGAAACAATAACGAAACTATCAGATTAGGCAAGTCTCGCTATTAAGAAAATCGATGGGCTTTTTTCATCTCAAAATCCAAAACTTCGTTTGCCAGCTAGAAAAATTTAAAATGAGAGTTTAAAAATTTATCATTATATATAGAGAGGGGGCTAGAGAAATTGACAAAGAAGTCCCGTGATTGTTTCAAACCATTTAAAACTGGCTAAGGAATGGAATTAATTAAAATAAATAAAAATCTTCTCATATGATAAATTGAAATTTGCGATAGTAGATTTTATTTTTTAATATTAGTTTCATTTCATTTCTTAAAAAATTAAAAACACCTGGAACATTTCAAAGATTTTTAAATCTAATTCAAATATCATTTTGAGAAAAGTCATTAAGATGTACTTTTTTTTTCTCCACTTAATCCTTTAAATATTTATTTTTTTTGAAAAATACATTTTATAACACTACTTTAGTTAAATGTAAATTTATATGTTGGTAAGAGTTGTCGAGATAAAAATAAAATTGCACTTTTTCGTCCACTTTTTGCTCATTTCAAAGTCTGCTGTCCCTTAACGTTGAATTATTTACTGTTTAAGTGGACAGTATAATCAGAACCGACATTCGCTATGAAGGGGTTCGGTTGCAAAAAACCATTTGGGGCCTTAAATGTTTTGCAAAGTAAAAAATGTATAAATAAAAACGAACATTTGCATATTTATTTTAAAATGCAATATTTTGTTTTTACACATTATTTACTCCACGAAAATTACAATTTTTCCAATTTCTTTTACGATACTTAATATAGCAAGAGCGTTTAAGCATGATACCCATATGCTTGACAGAAGAGAATCCCTTATTTAGTATTAATTTGCTGAAAGAGGGTCCAGCATTTATTATATTTAATAACTGGAAATGTAAAGGATAGTAAAAAATATAGGCAAAAGTAGATAGGGGATGACTTACAAATCGATTTCAACCCAACGTCAGCCATGACTTCTGAGCGCCGGGCACGCCGCTCTGTTTTAACATGTCTGACAGGGATATCCTTATTAGTAAATTACATTTTCCTGCCTTTTTATAGATATTACTGCGATGTTTGCCTAATAAAGGCGTCGGTCGATGATCAACCAGCCAGATAGAAACAAGCTTGTAGAGTTTTAGTATGTGTAACATTATTATTGTTCAGAACACTGTTTTAATTCTTAATCATGGTGGAGCGGGGCTTCAGTATCGGTGTCGGGGTGCATAACACCCGCCACACACCCCTAGAGGGCCGGCCCTGAGCATAATTCGTGGGGAATTACGTGAAATGAACCTTCTCATCCTAAAGATATTATTCGAAATTCTATCGTTATCGATTTTGTTTTATAAGGCAAGTTTGAGTTTGTTTTAAGGGTTATGTCGCAAGAGCCATGATGTTGACTATGCTACGCCAAAGAATGGGTAGAATTATATCATTTTAAAGCAGTCATTGAAGGCAACATGAGGATAACCTAAAAAGTTAAGATTTAAATGCATGATAAAACTTTATGGTCTTCAAAAAACCAAAGAGTTGGACATGAGGTACTTTATCAAGCAGAAAAGATAATGAAGGGCAAAACTTTTGAAAAAACTGTAAACGCTGGGCATTCTGACAAAATATGCTGTACAGACAATTGACAATTACATCTCGTTAGGTAATGTTCACCTAATAACAAATAATTATGGGGGAATCTAGTGTATCTGATCCGTAAACATATCACAACAGTATCTGCCTCTTGTATACAGCCGATCACTGAACGTAGCAGTATCGACAGGATTTGTTGTGGTCGACTGCTGAATAAATATTGTCCAACCTAAAGGCCTTATCACAAAGCGAAATATCATCTGCACTTTCCGTCAGCTATTTTTCATTTCTACCCTCAGAACCGGTCAAGCAAGTTTTTCATAATCGACAACTTTTTCTAACCAGCTAGAAAATGCCGACGCTAGTGATGATAACATTGTCCGCAAGCGAAATTTAACCAAAAATGTGAAACTTTGAAGTGACGTCACGATGACGTCATTTTTTTCTGCTGACGGAAAGTGCCGATGATATTTCGCCTTGTGATAAGGCCTTTACATTGACAGAGCAGTCAAACTAACATTCCTAACGGGTCAAAGTTGCACATGGGGTTTGATAACATGTTTTATAAGGCGAACTCTTTTCTAAAAGTTTCAGTCTTGATTAACCCTTAGCACTCCGATGTCTCTTCTCAAGCACCATTCATTTTGCCATTTTATTTAAATATTTTCTTAAATTATGACTGGTAAAAATTTGTAGATTAATTTTCCGGAAAAATTCAACTTAAAAAAATTCATATAATTTTTCGGTGCAGTAAACAAATCCTCTTAATCGGCAAATATTTATGCATCGAATTACTTTTCGGAGCGCTAAGAGTTAATATAAGAAGTTAACAAGCAGAGCTGACCTTCTCTATGATGGGACCCGGGTGCAAGAAATCATTTTGGGACCTTAAATTTTTAGCAAAGTTAAAAAAAAAAAAAAAAAACGTGCATCTACATATGTATTTATGATGCATGTTTTTTTTTTTTTTTTTTTTTTTTTTTTGCAATTAATTACTCCAGGAAAATTACAACTTTTCCAATTTTTTTTTGGATACTTAGTACAATAAGAGCATTTAAGCATTATGCCCATATGCTTGACCGAAAATAATCCTTTATTTAATTTTAATTTGCTGAAAGAGGGCTCGGCATTTATTTTATTTAGTAATTGGCAAATTAAAGGATTGTAAAAAATATTACTTTAGACAGAAACAAAAGTAGATAGCTAAGGATTTGCAAGTCCATTCGAACCCAGTCTCGATTTCGGGGCGCAGGGCAAGCCGCTGTGTCTTAACAACATGAATGATGGAGATTTCCTTATTCATAAATGAACATTTCCCACCTTTTTATGGATATTACAGCGATCTTTGCCTCATAAAGGCTTCAATCGATGCTGAGCTTATATATTGGGTTGGGGAATAAGTTCGCAGCGTTTTTATATTTTCTTTGTTTTACAACGATTTTATCGCTGTTTTTAACAAAGTGTACGGTATTCATTCGACAGAACTCTTTCTGCACTACAATATTATGCTCATTGTCTTTTTGAGTAATTTAATTATTAATTACTTTTTAGGCTTAGAAATGGAATATCCAGGAGGTAAAAATCAACATTTTCGACACCTGCTCTTCTTCTCTTTTCATCGATGACAAAGAGTTGCTGAAGCAACCCAGGATATTTGTAACAAATACGCAGTAGGTGTTATAGCCAAGTCTACAGCAAGAAAATGGTTATGGTTGATCTCCGTCCAAAGATGACCATGATCTGCGTTTGGTGGGAATGAGAAGGCATGGTGTACTGGAAAATTCTCGGAAGGAATGTCACGGTCACCAAGGAACTCTACATAGTCCAGCTACACCGCATGAAAGAGGCTATGTGACTGAAAGGACCCCATCGACAAAGCCAACCCATACTCCTTCACGACAACGCCAGGCTCCATGTTGCGCAAGTCATCATATCCGCACTCCAGTAGCTCGAATGGGAGGTCCTTTAGCATCCGCCGTATTCTCCAGACCTTGCACCGTCGGATTACCATATTTTCCACTCCCTGTTGAACCATATAAGGGGTGTTACCTTCGACAGAAAGTGGATCTTACAAACCAGATCTGACGATTTTTGGTGGAACGGCATCGAC
This sequence comes from Argiope trifasciata, assembly GCA_026543055.1. Classification (NCBI taxonomy): domain Eukaryota; kingdom Metazoa; phylum Arthropoda; class Arachnida; order Araneae; family Araneidae; genus Argiope; species Argiope trifasciata. The sequence continues at coordinate 80,926 of JAPMOQ010033665.1, forward strand.
AAATTAGTCGAGAGGTGGGTGGGAGTCATAAACAGCAACGGCAACACATACACAATCTATTAATTCATAGTTATTACTAATGATTTTCTTTAAATAAAGTATTTGATCAAAACGCTACGAACTTATTCTCCAACCCAATAGTTAGATATAGTACAGAAACAAGCTTGTAGACTTTTAATATGTGTAACATTATAAATGTTTTAATTCTCAATTGCGGCGGGGATCCCCCTTAGTCGAGGGCCCCGAGTGCATAGCACCCCCCACCACCCCCAGATGGCCAGCCCTGCTACCAAAGCATGGCATATTTGATGTACGTTAGCGACGCCAAATGGTTCTACTTTGGATCAAAGTGATGAAACGAAAAGACGTGCGAAAGTTTTCTCCCATAAACTTCAGTTGGCTCCCTTGGCGCTTCCGGCCCAAGAGAACTTTTTAAAACCGAGATCGTGGCAGGAATACTTGGCTTCACTTTCGATCATATCCATTTTTATTCCCAAGAACAGTTTGGTTTTAATAATCGTCAAAAGTTAAAATGGCGGTTCTTTCCCTGCGGTACGATTTGGCGGAGAAAATACGATTCTGGTTCTTTGTTTAGACGTAAATGAGTCTTAAGGGAAGAAGGTAGAAAGATCGGAAATTTTATTTCATCTTGCTGATGGAGCCAACACGATACCAGAATTTGATTAACTTTTCCTAATGTTCGCAAGTAAATTCGAATTAAAATGGGTAGCTATTTCATCTTTTTAATAATATAATATATATATATATATATACATACAGCCATTAAAGCATTAAAATAATTAAAACCCTTTCCTGAGTCAACAAAATGAAACAAATTAGGTCGAAATCGAAATTAAAATTTAATTCGGAATTAAACAAAAAAGTTCATAAAAATGAAATAAAGTCTATTTATAAAACAAATTTAAATTAATATAATTAAGTCAACGAAAGAAATACGAAACTAAAAATTGGAATCCAAACTAAAAGTTATTTTGGATTCTAACAAGCTAAAAAAAATTTTTTTAAACCAATAATTGTATGTAGTGAGCGCAAGTGTAGCAGTAGCTAAAATACAGATGAATCTAAATAAATTAATAATGTAAGCTAAGTAAAAATTAGTGCAGTAGAATCAAAATTACAACAAATAGAAAAAGCATCCGGTCTAATATATATATACACTGATGGAAAAAAAAAATCCAAACACCAAAAAAAAATTATTGTACAGTAATGAAATTTTAGGAATACATTTGTCTAGGTAACATATTTAATTGATTAGTTTCAAGATCACAGGTAGAGCCATTGGCGAGAAGAGCCATTTCAAATGTGAAATGTTGGTACATCAGTAACCGGTGTAACCGCCAGAATTTTGAATGCAAGCATGCAAACGTGCATGCATTGTGTCGTACAGGTGTCAGATATCAGTTTGTGGGATGGAGTTCCATGCCTGTTGCACTTGGGCGATCAATGCAGAGACGGTTAATGTTGGTTGTGGATGACGCTGGAGTTGTCGTGCAATGATGTTTCATAAGTGCTCGATTGGGGGAAGATCTGGTGATCTAGCAGGCCAAGGCAACATGTCGGCACTCTGTAGAGCATGTTGGGTTACAACAGCGGTATGAGGGCGAGCATTATCCTGTTGGAAAACACCCCTTTAAATGCTGTTCATGAATGGCAGCACAACAGGTTGTATCACTAGACTGACGTACAAATTTGCAGTCAGGGTGCGTGGGATAACCACGAGAGTGCTCCTGCTGTCATACGAAATTGCTCCCCAAACCATAGCTCCAGGAGCAAGCCCTGTGTGTATAGGCCGCAGAAAGGTCACTAGCAGGCCTTCACCTGGCCTCCTTCTAACCAACAAACGGCTATCACTGCGACCAAGGCAGAACTGGCTTTCATCAGAAAACACATCTCCACTCCGTCCTCCAATGAGCTCTAGCTTGACACCACTCACGTCGCAAACGGCAGTGGTTTGGAGTCAGTGGAATGCACTGTACAGGGCGTCTGGCTCGGAGCTGTCCTTGAAGTAACCGATTTGTAACAGTTCGTTGTGTCACCGTGGTGCCAACTGCAGCTCGAATTTCAGCTGCAGAAGCAGTACGATTAGCCACAGCCATACGCCGAATACGACGGTCTTCCCTCTCAGTAGTACCACGTGGCTGCCCGGAACCTGGTCTTCTTGAGGCAGTACCTTCCCTTGACCACTGCCGCCAATACTCATGCACAGTGGATACATTCCTGCCAAGTCTTTCAGCAATATCGCGGAAAGAAAACCCACCTTCTCGTAGCCCTACAACACAACCTCGTTCAAACTCAGTGAGCTGTTCTTCGTCATTTCAGAGGCATCCTTGACTAACATTAACCCACTACGTCAAATCTCAACTGTAAATAACGATCACGAACCTTACAGCGCTTATTTAAAGCAAACCTCATTTGCATGTTCATAGTGTCGCTACTAGCGCCACACTTACGCGCGTAGCTCGAAATTTGAATAGACGTCATCTTTCAGATGTATAAACACGCCTACGAAATTTCGTTATATATACGTTACGTTATATATATATACCAGCGGGTGACCGAGCTTCGCTCGGAGAAAACAGGTATCGAAGCTAACTCGAAGATTTAAATTTTCAATTGTGATTTATCAAAACAATACATGCCATAAGAAAATGTGTGAAACCATTGGTGAAAAGATAACCGGTTAAAGTGCACCATTGTAAACTATTCTAAACAAAGTTAGAGTTTGGAAAGGGAACTATTCTATACAAAGGTAAAGATTGAAGTGTGTTGAAATTCAATATTTTTGACAAATTTATTTAGAAAAACCAAACAAATATACATACATAAGAAACATATTATAAACCTATAACAGCATAAACATAAAACTTTATTAGTTCGCCCTATTGGCTATAGATGGCAGCACGTTACCGCTTGAAAATTTAAGTAGCCATTATGGCGAACTAATAAAGTTTGAAAATATCCTATCTGTAACTCCGAACTGCTCGACCGTAGCGCTTCAAAACCGGAGCCAATCGATTCCTCGTGACCAAAAACCCCAGACCCCCAAGTTTACCGGAGTTTATTAATTCTGGGGCGATTTTCGACTTGGCAACCATTCCTCGTATTATAGTATTAGATATAGATATATATATATATACAGTTCTGAATTGTAGGCAACAATATTTCAAGTGTGCCTAAGAAATAAACAATTGTTCTGTTTTTAATTATTCCAGGCTTATTCTGTGAAAATATATAAATAAAATTAACAATTTAATACGTGGCTGCATTTTCATTTTCTCGTATACGTAATACAGGGTAATTAAAAATGAGTATAGCGATTACAAACGGCTATTACTATTTAATGAAAGAAAAATTATCAATGAGATTAACACATAATGCAAACGAAAGTTCAAAATTTTTTATATATATTACAGCCAAAGACAAAGTCGGCCAGAATTGGCCGGCCTCGATCGCGAAACAGCCAATATCACCAATGTCCGATCTTTCCTTGCTTTCGGGGTTTGGCCAGCCAGTTCGCTATGGGGCACGGGGCGATCGGCCAAAGTCAGAAGACAAAGGTCTTGAGCAAATTTTGGGTGCTTGTATACCGTAATGCGAATTATAATCACATTATAGCTGCCACAGAGGACGACGAATCCGCCCCTCTTAGGCGCCTAGGATCGTCCTTCGGAACAAAGGCCAAGGAGGTGCGATGTCCCTAGATGGGCTGTAGTCTGAAGGGAGAAGTTTAAAGGGCCGTTTACTCAGCCTATAGCCCGGCTGCAGACGAGCCGCGTGCCGCCCTTTGACAGTTCTTGCGGTTTTCTGGTATCTTTGATGACCCGTCAACGTCGGTAAAACTGCCCGACATCAAGAGACCAAGAGGGGTCGAAGGGGAAACGCATCCTCGTGGCTATGGGGGAGTGTAGTCCCCCAGTGGGTTGGAGGTCTGATTTATGACCAAATTTGTGAAATGACCAACCGTGGGACCCCGGCTTTAGTGAGTAAAGATGTTACAGAAACTTCCTGGTCTCTAATGAAAATATCCTGCTCCTTGGAGAAGACAAACAAAACGATAATCACATTATCTGCTGAATTAGTTTATTACATAAATTATCTGTGTCATTGTTACGGTCAAAGAACGGAGTTCGGCCAGTTCCCGAATTGGCCGCCCATTTCGCACATTGGCCAGAGAGTTCCGGGCACTTCGGGAAGTGGCCGGCCAATATCGCATATACGCCATTCATTTCCAGCACATCGGAGATTGGCCACATGTACCGGCCAATGTACGACCGATTCTGGAACTGGCCGAACTTCGGGCTTTGGCAGTAACATAATATGTATGACATAGATGCTCTATATGACTTCCTTTGGGCACAAGGGCAATATCTAGGCAGTAGTCTATTTCATAACATACATTCTGAAGGATGTCTACAGCTACCAACGCCAATGCATTACAAATGCGAAATTGAACTCTTCAATTGTACAATACAAAGACGCTCATTTTGACTACGTATATTGGATCATTTTTATACATTCAGTTAAGTGATACATGTGTGTGATTCGACCCTCTATCTAAGAAGATGCTTACTTAATTATTCTTAATTGTCAGATCTGTCAAATGCCACTTGGTCATACCTAGCCGAATGAGAGTAGCTCTTTCGAATGAAGACAGAGGTATGCGCCTTTCATTGTTAACGAGCACGTTAAGGTGAGAGCACCACTTTGCTCGAGCACACACGGCACAACCCTTTCTAGGGGGCTGTCGAACTCATTCCTCCATCCGCAAGTCAGAATTAAGATCCAGATCAGATAGCGACTCATCCCTGATTCAGAGGTATCATTTGTCGTGAGAACTTGGAGAACTTTGCTGTCACGACCTATTGAATGTGCCATCAGCCAACAGGCGGTCTTTGGCCGAGACGAGGACAGAACTCGTTACTTTTCGGTTACGAGACGGACGCTCTACCAACCAAGCAACCGCGGCCTCTATTCTTAATTGTAGTAAAGGGAACATTTTAGTAGATAGTAAGTATGAATCACGCACGAATCGCCTGTTCAACAAGAATATATAAATTATACACAAGTGTGTTATTTTCGCATCGAATTGCACACTGAATGATAACTTTTGCTGTCATTCAAATACAGGTTACAAGGCACTCAATGAGTTACATCGTTTCTATTGCATCATAATTCCAAACTCTAAAGAAGTCGCGGAAGCCTGATAATAAGGTCTCGACTTCGGAACCAGAGAGTTGCAAGTTAAGGCCTTATCACACGGCAAAATATCTTCGGCACTTACCGTCTGCAAACGACAGCGAAAGTGACGTCACTTCAAAGTTTCACATGATTGGTTGAATTTCGTTTGCGGACAATATTTCAGACGACATTTTCGAAATGGTTAGAAAAAAGTTATCGATTATGAAACTTGCTTAATCGGTTTTCGAGGGTAGAAATGGAAAAGTGCTAGTGAAATTTAACCTTGTGGTAAGGCTTTTAGAAGCCAGATTCCACCAAAGAACCGCCGTGTAAGAGGGTCTAGTGCACGTTAAATCTGTCGGGGCTAAGCGTCCACCCGCAGGTATGGGTGGAAGTTTGGAGAAGGGGGTGCCAGCTCAGGTGTTGCCCTCGTCATCTGACCGGGGTTCAAAATTACGGGGTCCATCCCAAAATAGCCCTAGTGTTGCTTCAAAACGGGTAGTTAATGTAACTAAATTTAAAAAAATCTGAATTATCGGTAAACGGTATAATGCAATTATAAATTAAAAACCATTTTGAAAATTTATAGTTTAATTATATTAACGTTCCATTTTAAAGCCTCTAATTATATTTTGGTACTGTTCTTGTAATTCTGAAACGCGATTAGACGACGAAGACGAAACCTGAACTGGCCAGCCCCCTCTCCAAATTTCCTCACCACAACTAAAATACATAAGAAATAAAAAAAAATTTAGAGAGAATTTCTCAGTTAACATTACGTTGTATAAAAAATGTAGAGTTTTAAGGCTACAACCAAAAAACATCTTTGTCGAAATGCTCACTAATAAGAGATCATTTAATAAAAAATATTTTGAATAGAATTCTTTTCAGAAAGGTAGAAAATCACCCAATATCAAAGTTGGGGTATCAAAAATTTTAAAATTCATTTCTTTTATAGTGTTTATAAAAAGTTCATTTTGGTATACTTAATACTTTAGATTGAAAGATAATTTCCGCTTTCCATTAACTAGATTAACCACTTAATCTATTTCGAGAATATTTTCTTATTTTGATTTAAGTGGAAATCCATCGAATACTTGACTTGCCTATGTGTTCGAAATAGTTTTTATTTAAAATCCAAATCGTTATGAATGGTTTATTTGCTTATAACTGAAAATTCGATAAATCGATGCACGTATGGCATTCCGGTAAGTGGTTAATAAATAATGAAAGTAATTACAAAGACTACTTAAATACAGCAAAACATAATACAGAAACAATTTTTTTATAAGAAAAGGGAAAAGGCTTTCTGAAGCTTTGCGGAAAACACAGAAACAAAAAAAATTCTTAAAAACAGTCGGATGCTAGTTTATAGACAATTTTTGTGACGTTGTGCCTTTTGACATGGCAATTTTTAATTATTTTATTCCACTTTATTGTTTATTCTAGCACAAGAAAGATTGTGTGAATTATTGATAAACAGTTACGCTTCTTATGCTTCAAATAGCCATTTAAATTTCAATGTTTAAATTCTAAATAATCAAAGCATTTATATGCAAGGACTGTTTATATTATGTTATTCAAGTTAGCTTTTTGAATTTTTGAAAGAGTTCAAGGCACTCCAAATGGATTCGGCCAAAAAATATTAAGGCCAGATAATTTTGTATATGTTTGCTATTTTTCTTTCAAACTTAAGATTTGAAAATGAAAATAACCGATTTCTGTTTGACTAACTTCTTCAATAAAGGGATCTACATAATTATTTGCAATTGAGTTTTTATGGATATTAACATTTAATTAAATTTCTAAGAATATTAGAGAAATAAACCGAGAGTTTTAATCGATAGAAAACTTAATGATAAAAGGTACATTTGTAGAAAACCCAAGCTGCTCCGATTCAAAGTATAACTATATTATATATTGAATTTCTTTAGTTCGAAATTTATCTTAAATGAAATAATATGCATCCTCATAATTGAATTTGCTTTCATTCCTTTTATGCGCATATTTAAATGCTTGAACTTTTCAGAAGTGTTAAATCTCAGTATTGAGGCATTCACTGATTATCTTGTTGAAATAAAAGAACAAAATGATTCTAAATACATTTTTTTTATTAAAAGTAATTTAAAAGCATACAAATTCATAAAAATATAGCATTTTAAAAGCACATCTAAATAACTAATTCCTACATTATTTGATGCTTAGTCTATTTGGATTCAAATACAGTTAAAAATTACAATTCTTTGCTACCTAATAAAATCATAATTTAAGTGAATTTGTTTTATAACTTACACAGAAATCATTCTATTCAAAGTCCTCAGGTATTTCCAAATTAAAAACATCACTGAGAAGATTAACATCGGAATACTTTAAACCGAATTTATAGATATAATCATCGAAAAACTTATTCAGTCCACCATGACATGAAGAGCATCGGG
>JAPMOQ010033665.1:106752-141749 GCA_026543055.1 Argiope trifasciata
GCCATAGAAAAATTCCCTATATGCGTGGAATCATAGAAAAATTCCTTGCATGCGTGGAATCAATTATTATCGAAATTATTTTTAAAAAGTTATTAACAATATGATAAATCAAAGCATCCGAAAATACAGGGTGAGTATAATTGATGGACTAAATTTAAGAAAATCATTTTCTAAACTTAAGTCCATTCGTAACTTAAGTCCATTATAAAATTAAGTCCATATATTAATACATGGATATGAAGAGAAATATACCAAATTTTTTTCACTTACAAATGTCAAGCGTTTAACCCTCTTCTTACACAGCATATATCCAATCTGTAATCCAGCTCGTTCCAAACATTTTTTGGATGACGACATCTTCTTTTGTGTTTCCCAACGGATGGATTCATGTTCGAGATTATATTGTTTCTTTGCTTCTGGGAGAATGGCAACGGACCGGATGAATGCAAACGAAAGGGATAGGAGAGAGAGAATTCCATGACTTGGCTAACTGAATATTTATTTATTTATTAATAACTAGCCGCCTTTGGCGACTAGCTGGTTCGCCATGAGTAATGCGTTCTAAAATTTCCAATTAAATCATATATTTTTTAGCCAAAATTTAAGAAATAGTTTAAGTTAAAAGATTCAGTTATTAGTAGTTAAAGAGTCGGTAACTTTATTCGGAAAAACTTTGAGTTTAATGCTCTAATAATTTATCAATTATGCTTCCAAAATATTAAAAATGTTTTTTTCAGTGATATTGCCAAAATGTTAAATATGTTTTTTAAAGAAAGCGAAAAAGGGAAAAAAATATTGAATTAATGATACAGATATTGCAAACGATTATAGAAATATGCCATTAAGTCGGAATTTCAATGCATATCCTGTCTAAATTCAATCAGGTTTACTGTAAATAAAGATAATTTATGGAATTAATGATATAAATATTGCAAACGATTTCTTAGAATCCTTTGCCTTGCATTTATTTTTATAGAAGATATCACATTTTATATTTATGTTATTTTATCCAGTCACGTGCTGAAAGTTGTATTTCTTTAGATTTGATTTACGATGACAGTTGTTTTTTTATTTGAACTTCCGGCATTGTTTTATTTCATTTTATCCAGTCACGTGCTAAAAAAACATGGTTAAAATATTTCTTTAAAAATTCGTTAAAAATAGAAGCTTGAGTTATACATTAAAACACTGATACCATTAGAAAGCTAATTTTTTATCTTTAAATTGATGTTAAAATCATGTTTGTCCAATAATAACTTCGGAAGTTATAGCGGAAAAACGTCGAAATTTCGTTTAAATTGTAATTAATTCAAATTCTAATTAAAAATTAAAAAAAGGGCTCCGAGGTGCACATTCAAGGTATACATGTACCAAATTTGGTAGCTGTAGGTTCAAAGGTCTGGCCTGTAGAGCGCCAACACACACACACACACACACACATACACATTGAGCTTTATTATAAGTATAGAAGACGTCTCAGAAGACATGTTATTCACTTTCAGAAAAATGAAGAAAGTTTGAAATAAATCCTCCACCCCACATATACACACTTCCAGAAAAATTCTCATTGTTCAAGAGATTATGCAAAGAGCCATAGAAAAATTCCCTGTATACAAATTTTTCATATTCATATTTATAATTGCATATGGTAATATATACAGTTGTGAATATGAATTCAATGAAAATTACTTTTTAAGATTATTCACAATATGCCGAATTAAAGCATTCAAAAATAAAGGTGAATACAAATGGTGGACCCGATTTAAAAAAATCATTTTCGAAACTGCTATCCATATTATAACAAGTGATACACGAATTTCAAGAGAAATATAATAAGATTTTATTTTTCATTTACATATATCCGATGTGTCACTTTCTTGTTACACAGCATATATCTAATCTGTCATTCAGTTCGTTCCAACCATTTTGTTTTGCGTATTATCTTTGATATGATACACCTCCCACAAAATTCATTGAGGCAAGACATTGTTTATAAACCACCAATGCCAGAATTTAACGATCCCATTTGTGCAGCATTTATGTCCATTTAAAGAGTGATGTTACCAAATGGTTAGAGCGAACTGGATTACAAATTGGTGGTATGTCATATAACAAGAGTGTCTCACATCGAAAATTTGTAGCTTGAAAAAAATTTGGCATATTTTTCTTTAAATTCATGTACCATCTGTATTTCGATGCCCGATTCCACCGAAGAATTGTCGTATAAGCGGATCTGATGCACATTAAATCAGTCGGGACCAAATGCCTTCTCACTGGTGTGGTTTGAAAGTTTGGAGAGTGTTGGTGGTATTGCCAACTCAGATGTCGTCTTCTTCATTCTGACCATTGTTTCAAAATGACGAGGTCCGTCTCAAAATAGCAGTAGTGTTGCATTAAAACGAGGCGTTAATATAACTAAACTAATGTTGATTTTGCTTTTCTACCTGTATGCATTAGACGGTTATGGAAATATTTCTTATGAATATATTTTATTATTCTTATAGAGTTATTCATCATTAAATCTTTATATTGTTTGCACTTAAAGAGCTAATTTTAAGCATTATATTTGGTAGGGTTTTCTAACATGCTTTTACTCATAAACTCCTGTAACCTTCCCCGTTCCCCTTTAGTGATAAAATATTTCCACCAGCTGTGTTGCCTTTGTGTTTGCTAGACACCTTGAGATAACCAGATGTTGCAGATGGTCTCCTTTTCGGGATCTAAGACATCTATAGCTGAAAGAATACACGTGGAAATTCCTCTTCCAGAAGACAGTGATAATGCTTTCAGAGACAATGGAACATCCAAACATCTGGATGCCAAATTTCCTTATTGTAAACGGACCCCGTGTTCCAGATTTTTAGGCGCGCTTTAATTTCCTTTCGACAACAGACTGGCGCCACTGAAAGGGCCCTTTTGATGGACGTGATTATCCGGAGGAGAGGACCAGTAGCCACTGAGGAAGAGGAGGCGGACACTGTCGCTGAGATAAAATACGCAGAATTCGAAAGAATAGGAGTTTCTGGGAGACTGCTGGAGTACACCCAAGAGTCCCGGAGATTTGGAGCGCCGCCTGAAATGATCGTTGACTGACCGACCCGTGAATTCCCAGTGGTGTTGAGTTTACGATTTGATGGAGAACTGATCTTCAAATAAAAATCTTAAACTTCGACTGTTGTGGTGTAAATAGCAACTATTTGACCAAGATAAGAACGAATTGTTCTTGGTATATATATATAGGGCTGTAAAATAAAGAAGTGAGTAAAAATTCTGAGTATTCTTTGATCTATCGAGATCAAAACATTACACATCCAATTATAACTTGTATAATATATAGCAGATGTTTGATTAAAAAAATGAATAGCGTAATTCCAATATAGATCATTAGCATGCTATAAATTTCCGGTAATCCATGGATAGGCGAGTTTAACAGCCACTGATAATCCATGAAGGCAAATGAGGCAGCTATCGATAATCCATGAAATAGGCGAATGAGGCAGTCACCGATAATCCATGGAATAAGCGAATGTGGTAACCAACGATAATCCATGGAATAGGCAAGTTCTACAGCCACAGATAATCCATGGAATAGGCGAATGAGACAGCCACCGATAATTTATGGAATAAGCGAATGAGGCAGTCACCGATTATCCATGAAATAGGCGAATGAGGCAGCCACCGATAATCGAAATAAACGAATGGGGCACCTACGGATAATCCATGGAATAAGCGAATGAGGCAGCCACCGATAATCCATGGAATAGGCAAGTTCTGCAGCCACTGATAATCCATGAAATAGACAAATGAGGCAGCCATCGATAATCCATGAAATAAGCGAAGGAGGCAATCATCGATAATCCATAGAATAGGCAAGTGCTACAGTTACTTATAATTTGCTAAAATGCTGTAAAAGTACGCCTATCAATACAAAAATATCTTCGAAAATTTTTTACTTACAGTGGAAGATACTCTGAATAAAATTATGTTTTGATAAACAATAGATTTCAATTCTTGCAAGATTTTCAGTTAACCTTTTTTTAGGGGGGGGGATGATGCCTTTTTTCAGTTTAAAGACCTATTTTTGTGTTTAAAATTCTTTGAAAAAAACATTTTTTCATAAAGCAATGCACCGTTTCCCTCCTCTAAATATCACAAGGGGGTAGGGATGTACTCCATGATCAATATAAGGTTAATATTAGTCGAGCACAACACAAGATTAAGGTATCCGATTATATTGAACACACTGGCTTTTGACCACATTGGCAAATTTGTTTTTCATTGTTATTTCTTGTAGTTCACTTTGCTGTTTCCAAAACAGTTTATCTTTTCTAGGAAAAAGGTAAGTCTGGCTTACTATCCGAGGTCACATATTTTTTCAGCAAAAATTTGTCTTTAACTTCAATTTTCGCAAAAATTCTGCACAGTTAACATAATATTTCAAAAAGTAATAGAGGTATTTACATAAAAATTGCAGCGTGTGTTTTAACCCTTTCGCGCCTACTGGCACATATACGTGCCAGCAAGAAACACGTTCATTTCCCGGCCGACACACCGGCGTGACAGAGCCTTTTCTCGTTCACCGCCGGCCGTCACACATTTGTGCCAGTGTCCTAGAACGTTTTAAAAAATATAATTTTCGGCACAAGATGGCATTGTATGTCCATATGGTTTCAGATACATGTAGCTCTGACCTTCTACTCGAAATGAGAGAAGCATGACTCATATACACGTGGTTTTAGATTATATAAACATAGGGGAAATAAATGAAATGCTTTATGACGGCTCTTTAAATTCGCACGTGGTATTTGTTTATAGTAAATAGGGAGTTTTATTTTCGCTAGAGCGTTGGTTATTTCGGTTTGCAGTCCAGTCTTTAGTGGATAATTAGATTTTGTAGACATGAATTCTTTCTGTTTTTACCGTTGCAATGTCGAAACGTCATTAAAGTAAGTATTGAAAATAACATGTGTAAAATATATATTTAAACAAGAAATAACTTAAGTAAATAAAATATGTATAAATGTATAAAAAAAGCATATGCCGTTCAAATTCTAAACAGAGCATTATTAAACAATGCGTTGATACTTCGGTAAATTCATGGATTTAGGCTTAACAGCAAAAAATCCTCCGGCCCTGGACAGACACTCGCAAAAGAAACTGCCGGCCTCAGCGGTAAGCGCGCGTTAGCGATTCCCGTCGAGAAAAGGTTAAATATTATGGGAAATAAAATGAACCAAAAGTTTTAATGTTGGTTAAATACGTTTTCATTTATAGGTGTTTTTAGAAGAATTAAATTGTAAATTTATGGAAAAAAATGCATATATACGTATATTTTCAACCATAACCTCTTTGCATCTCAAAAGTTATCTTAGATTTTGGTTCATTTTGTTCATCATTATATTCTATAACTTGTGTACAAAGAAAAATAGGATTGCTGCATTGCAATTTTGTGTAGAATGTTAACCGTTTTGGTTCAATTTCATTAAAATTTATTATTAATTTTGTCATTTCCCAAAATTTATTATATTTACTAATAATTTTGTTGTATTTATTGTATTTTGTTTTACAATCGACAATACATCTAAAAATCATAGTTTTAAATAACTTTAAAAAAAAATCAAATTTTTCAAAATCTTTCCTTCTAACGTAGTCGGATACCTTAAAAAATATTTCTTTCGAAATTGGCTATATACATATTTTTAACTCTTCTGTGATTCTCAGAATATTGATTTAGTGTTAGGATTTAAGGCTTGTAAACATTAAAAAGATGTTAAGAGCAGAAGGAATGTTAATCCTTGCTTAAAGAGAAGCATTTGCTTCCATTTTATTGGGGATTTCACTGCCGCGAAGGTAACGACGACGATTGCTTATTTATGTACATTGCCGGCGGAGATTTAAAGGTTCGTTTGGACCGGAAATGACGCTTTACTGCCCTCCGCTCGCTCGTTTCCGGTCAGTCTGGAATCAGCGTAGGTTGAGGGACCGTCGACATATTGAAAGAAAAGCAAAAGTATAACAAAAATTCTATTCAAGAACAGAATCTTTCGTATACATACCAAAGCTTCAAAAAAATTGTATTGAAATTTTTATTTTTATTTCTTTTTTTATTGACATAGTCAACATCATGCCAATAAAATCCAAAAATCAAAAATCCAAATTTTTATTTAATTAAACATAAAATTAATTTCTCTTAAATGAGAGAACTTTTCATTATTAAGAGTTTTTTTTCTGTGGTAGGTGTCCTGGAAATTTTTTCAAAATAATCGCTTTAAAAAAAAAAAAAACGTAATGCTATTTTTTGTCAGAAATTTAAATAGCTGCTTCTAGCTATCTATCCATATTTTGAGTAACCATTTAAATTGATTTTCTGTTCTTGCATATTCAGATATAAAATTTATTATTCTGTTTTTAATCATTCAAAATTGGATTCTAAAGTTCTTTTTGAGGTTTTGAATTTTAAAAATCCTAATTTTTTTGTTTATTTTTTAATCTTCTTTACGAATTAAGGTATGCGACTACGTTAAAAATACTGATAATCGACTACATTGGCGATATTTTTTTACTGTTATTTTTTGTAGTTTAGACTTTCCTCTTTTTAATCTTTTCTGGGAAAACGGAGGCCTTAACCTATCCTCCAGAATCACATATTTTTCAGCCTAAAATTTGTCTTTAATTTCGATTTTCTCAAAACTTTATTTTTCATAAATATTATCCACCGTTAACTTGATACCTCTCAAATTATTAGAGGTATTTACATAAAATTTTTAGTTTGTGTTTTAAATAATATGAACAATGAAATGAACCAAAAGTTTTAGTGTGTGGGAAATACTTTTGTCATTTATGGATGTTTTTAGAAAAAATTAAGCTGTTAATTTATGGAAAAAATGCATATATACGTATATTTTCACCCATAACCTCTTTGCATCTCAACATGTTTCTTAGATTTTGGTTCAATTCATTCATAATTATATTCTATAATTTGCGTACAAAGAAAAATAGGTTTGCTGAATGACAATTTTATGTAGAATGTTAACCATTTTGTTAAATTTCATTAAAATTTACTACACATTTTCCTATTTCTCCAAATATACTATATTTTCAAATATTTTTTTTTTTTTGTATTTATGATATTGTGTACCATAATTGACGATACATTTAAAAGCCATAGTTTTAAATTCTTTTTTAAAAATCCAATTTTTCAAAAACTTTCCTTTGAACGTAGTCGGATACTTTAATCGGTCTTTAATATTACATATATACAGAAAATTATTTATCTATCTTCAACTCCCTTATTGAGAGACACTCCAAATATGGAAATAAGACTTCTATATAATGGTTGGTTCTCGCTTTTCTTGTGGATAAAGTATTGACTTAAGTTTGATTTCATCCATACTAATGATGGGACTTATTTCTTATGAAAGGAGTTATGCCGTGTATTGCGATGGCCATAGTTCCTGTTGTAAAAATGATCAACGCTTTACTACGTTCAACTGAACGCTATTCCTGGTTCAACTGAACCTACATTACCTATATAACTACGTTCAACTGAACGCTATACCTGGTTCAACTGAATCTAAGTTACCTATATACCTACGTTCAACTGAACGCTACACCTGGTTCAACTGAACCAATACTAACGTTCAATTGAACGTTCTTTTGGATGGGGTTTGGATTGGATTGGATTTGTGTATTTTAATGGCGCAAGAGCCAATTCTGACCATACTGCGCCCTTTTGGATGGGGTATCTCCTTTGTAACTATATGTCTTTAGCTTAAAATATTATCATATTAAAACTGAATATCTTCGGAATGTTTGGTAAACGATGGATGAAATTGCTGTCTTTCATTTTCAAAATAATCTGAGTCGCATTCTTTAATAATCTTATTGTATTTTTACCCAGGGAAATCATCGATTAAAAAATGTTTAATGATTTATTCTGTTGGATTTATTTCAATTTTGAAACTAAAGTATTCATTTTTACCGTTGTCATACATAAATATCAACGGTACAAATATAAGACCTTACAACTGTTAGTCATTGATTTTATCTATATCTATATCTATACTTATAATAAAGCTCAATGTGTGTGTGTGTGTGTGTGTGCGTGTGTGTGTTGGCGCTCTACAGGCCAGACCGTTGGACCTACATCTACCAAATTTGGTACATGTATACCTTGGAAGTCCGGAATGTGCACCTCGGAGCCCTTTTTTCTAATTTTTAATTAGAATTTGAATTAATTAAAATTTAAGCGAAATTTCGGCATTTTTCCGCTATAACTTCCAAAAATATTATTGCACAAACAGGATTTTTATATCAATTTAAAGATAAAAAAAATTAGCTTTCTAATGCTGTCAGTTTTTTTAATTTATAATGTAAACTTCTATTTTTTATGAATTTTTAAAGAAATATTTCAACCATGTTTTTATCACGTGACTGGATAAAATAAAAGAATGCCGGAAGTTCAAATAAAAAAAATTATCATCGCAAAATAAATCTACAGAAATGAAACTTTCAGCACGTGACTGGATAAAATAAAAGAAATATAAAATGTGATATTTGCTTTGAAAAATAAATGCAAAGCAAAGGTTTCTACAATCGTTTGCAATATCTATATCATTAACTCAATAAATCTTCTTTATTTACGGTAAACCTGATTGAATTTTGACAGGATATGCATTGAAATCCCGACTTAATGGCATATTTATGTAATCGTTTGCATTATCTGTATCATTAATTGAATACTTTTTTCCCCTTTCTCGCTTTCTTTAAAAAAGTATATTTAATATTTTGGCAACATCATCGAAATTTTTTTTAATATTTTGGAAGCATAACCGATAGTTAAAACTGACTGATTTATAAAATTAAAGAATATTATTAGGGAAAGGTGTACTTTTAGAACTTTCCGTCCATCATCTTAAAGAAAATACTAATTTCAGGTCAATCAATGCCCGGAATGACTTCAAAGCTAATGAATATGTGATTTAATTGAACATTTTAGAACGCTTTACTCATGGCGAACCAGCTGGTCGCCAAAGGCGGCTAGTAGTCTATATAGATAAAAATGAATGTTTGTCTGTTTCTTATGTCTTCCTTAACCGTTCATAAGATTGCGATAAAACTTGGTCAGCTTATTGTTTAAACCTACGGAATGGTTATAGGGATAGTACAATTATCTAAAATATATTTTTTTTTAAATCAAATCTCAACCGCATCTATTTACTGAGGATTAATCTCCAAATAACTCAACGTGGAGACAATAGATTCAGTAGAAATGTCAAATCCAATTAATGGTTAATATTTTGTTGCCATAGTACGAAAATGTCATGGAAATCATTCTCAAAGGTAGCTTTATTACAGATTATATGAAAAGGTTTTGAGGAGACCAACCCTGGTTTTTTTAAATCAAATTTTAATTTTTTTCATAGTAATTACTAATAAATATTGTAATATAAATAATTTTGCTCCATCTTAATTCTCTAAAATTATCTTTTAAACTATCTATAGTACAAATATATTTTCTTTCTTTAATCAATTTTAAAAGAAAATATTTTAATCACTTTTTCTGAAATTAAATTTGAGAATTCTGAAAGAATATTAAACGAATCACGAGATACAAGAAATAGTTTCTTTCATTGCCATTCTGAAGGAACACTAAGTTTAACAATTCTGAAAGAATTCACAAATCTAATATATAAAAATGAATATTTGTTTGTTCGTATTTTATATACTGTCGTACCATTCATCTTCTTTCAAAAAAACATTACCAAATTACTGATTGATTGCACTTAATATTATTTTTTTCGGTGGCAGCATGGCGCAGGGTACCAGCTAGTACTATATAAACATACATATTAGTTTTTTTTTTTTAATTTCATACAGAAACAATTAACCAGAATCCTAAACTACATTTATACTACTAAGTATATAATATCAGTTACACATTAAGTAACTCAAAGCTGATACCGAAACCTCAAAAGTGAATGAGATTTAGTCTTTAATCATAATGTAGTGGGTTGTATGAAAACAACAACAACATTACATGCTATGTTATAATTTGTCAAGTGTAATGTAGTGATGTGGCGATGGTGTTGGCGGAATTGTGCCAATGTGTACGTTGAATTCCGCCAAGGATCGAACCCGTGAAGTTTGGTTTTGAAGTCCAGTAACTTATCCATTCGACAAAACCGAACGCTCGTGTCTAATGGCTGTTACTCGCTTATTAAGATGTCACCACAGTGATACTATTTGTTTAAATGCAATAATACTCCATAATGCTATCTGTACTGTACTTACAGTATATGAATTTCTGAATTCCTTGCATGTAAATATACTTTTATGCGGAATAATATATATCTTAAAAATTTTTGATTATTATTTTATTAATAGCAGAAATTATATTGTTACGAACCTGTGGTGTTGCTTTCCCGTGCTACTACTGTCATCGTAAGGAAGACAGATTTACAGTAATCTGTATTGAATAGTGAATGAGTGGGACGTCAGAGGTCCCAAGGCTTGGCGACCATTTGGCGAGATCCCAAGCCAAAATGGCTGAATCAGAAAAAGACAAGTTTGAAAAGCTTTTTGCTGTCAAGAAAGAAATGCAGGAAGAGAATCGAGCTGCGAATGAGGAAATGCCGGAAAAGAATCGAGCTGCACAAGAGAAATTTTTGCAAGAAATAAAAGCCGGAAAGAAGAACTGAAGAGTGAATTAAAGGAAGTAAGTTCATCGTGGAAAGAGATTTTAAAAGGAACCCCCTCCAATGTGGGAAAAAGAATTAATCAAATGGAAGAAGACGTCCAAGATATCACCGAACGAATGGAAGGAAGTGGCAAGGACCAAGTGGAGGAAGAAAAAGCCGAAGATCAATTGGAGGGTGGTGTCATCGAAAAGGAGCTTAATGATTCTGAGAATGAATTGGAGCTCAATAAGGAAAAGCACGAACAAGGAGTTTGTCAAGTAACTGTGAAGCTGAAACAGTCTTCTCCGAAGGATTCCCCTGAAGTGGAATCGGAAGCTCAGGCGCTTGTGGATGGAGAAGATGAATTCTCTTTGGACGGGTCTGGTAGTGGTGCCCCGTGCTCGATGCCTGTGGATGCAGTTGATGATGCGGCTCTGTTTGGAATGAATTCGTCTCAGAGGTTGACGAGACAACCACTTTACAAGCCACTTAGTAGCTCCTTACAGAGTGCTACGAATGATGACTACGTAGCTGGAATTGCTGATCCTTGTAATCTCGGCTTCGATTTCCTTCAAGAATCGTATCCTACTGTGGAATTTCCAAAGAATATCATGCAAAAAGGAGCTAGCAAATCTTCTGCGTGTCCGATCAAATGGCATCGCGTCTCAGAGGAATCCTTCCATCAAAAGCAGGAGTGTTTTTTAGACGATCCTGTGGAGAGAACTGCGGAGAGTTCTCGAGTGTCGAGAATGAGCCGGGAATAGGAGTACTTGTTCCCAAGAGAAATTTCTTGGCGAAGACGAAACCCTGGAATCTGAGTGGATTCCAGAAGGCACTATTGGATCATACTGATCTTCTGTTGGTTCGAGAGAGAAAGTTCAAAGTGACCTACCAACCGACCTGGGGAAAATTCGTCCAGGAGAATTCCGTTGCGATACGATGTTTAGCTCCATGGGACATCTTGCCTTTTAAGGAGCGAGATCAAGTCTGGGTGTACAACCCGAAACGGAGAAGAAGACTTAGATCAACATCAATGAGAAGATTTAGACGGATCCTTCGCTGTCGCCAATTGAGTGGAGGATGTCATCACAGAATGTATGAAGTCGCTCAACCCCAAAATGAAGATTGTTTACATCAGCTGTTGGATCGAACTGGGACTGTCGGGACATCAGTCTTTGAACTCTAATACTACTCCTTAATTTTCATCGAAGTTGACTTAAACATTTGAAAAGTCACGCACAGATTTTCCTGGCAATACATAGCATTTTAAATTAGATCTAGTACAAAATTCGGCATCTTTTCTTCTTTCTGAGAAGTTTTAACCCTTATCATTCCGATGTCTCCTCTCAGGCACCATTTAATGCAGTGCATCATTTAGTCATTTTATTTAATTACTATCTTAAATTTTTATGTTTAAAATACTTAAGAGTGATAAAAATATTTATATTAATTAGAATACGTATATACATTAGGATTTCTACAAAATTTATTATCACCTTGCCGAGTTATTTGGAGATTAATCCTTAGTAAATAGATATGGTTGAAATTCGAAATTTTTAATTAAATTTTAGATAATTGTATTATCTCTATAACCATCGCGTAGGCGTAAAGAATAAGCTGACGAAGTTTCATCGCAATCGGATAAAAGGTTTAGGAAGGCATAAGAGACATACAGACAAATATTATTTTTAATTTATATAGGTTTTCTCAAATTTTAACTGGTAAAAAGGCTTAAGAGTGGTAAAAATATGCAGATTAATTTTCCAGGATAATTCAACTTAAAAATATTCATATATATTAATTTTTTTGAGTAATAAACAAGTCCTCTTATTCAGGAAATATTTTTGCATCGAATTACTTTTGGGAGCGCTAAGAGTTAATATACCTATAATTGATTTCTGCATAAATACGAAATAAGTTTTCGAATTGATTGAAACCAATTTTTGCTACTTAATCTCATAATATTGAATAATAAGAAAAAATGACTCACTTTTTTGATATTTGAAAAAGAAAAGAAAAACTTTTAAAAAGAGCCAGTATTTATGGTGCGTATTACACAAAATTTAGTATCTTGCCAATTTTTTTTAAAAATTTCCAAAATAGTTTTTTTTTCTGTACAAAATTTTCATATTAATATTTTCGAATACATCTAGATACTGATCCTATGCATAAATATTTGCCGAATAAGAAGACTTGTTTATTACAATGAAAAATTAATATACATGAAATTTTTTGAGATACATTTTCCCGAAAAGTCATTTTTATAGTATATGATAGTATGATTTATAATGTTTAAGATTATTAAATCATACTATCTGCTATGGATTATTTTCCACCATTAAAAAGCATAGCTATATAGTGTTTATATTTTACTATGATGTATATATATTCTTTATTTACAAATATATAAATGAAAAATTTAACTATTAGCATTCCCTTAACAATATAAATTTAACTCTTAGCATTCCCTTATGTATAACGAACGTATAATGAGCAGCAATGACGTGATTTTTACATTGACGAAATCAGAAGAATTAAAAATAAAGGCACTTAATGTTTGAATGCATTCTAACGATTTTCTTAATATGTTCAGAAAAAAGCGTTTTTATCATTATTTTTTATATCCATAAATAACTTATTTATATTGCAAAAAAAATTCAAAAACATATTTCAAAGCAATTTCTACATTGTCGAAATCAAAAGTATTATTAATAAAGGTGCTTAATGTTAGAATGCACTTGAACAATATTTTTAATATTTGAAAAAAAGCCGTTTTTATCTGTATTTTTTATGTTCATAAATAATTTATTATATTCCAAAAAAATTCAAAAACGTACTTCAAAGCAATTTCTACATTGCCGAAATCAAAAGTATTAAAAATAAAGGCACTTAATGTTAGAATGCATTAAAACTATTTTTTTAATATTTGAAAAAAAAAAGCTTTTTTATCATTATTTTTTATGTCTATAAATAACTTACTTATATTCCAAAAAAAATTCAAAAACATATTTCAATGAAATTGTAATTGCATTTTTTACTACAAGGAATTTTTATGCATTTAACTCTATCTGTAGTGAGGGCAGATTTGCCCTAGACATTAACATTAATTTAGTCTCTATCACACATCGGAACTAGCCATCTCCATGAAATCGAAAAAGGTTTTAATAAAACAAAATAGACCTTCTTAGCCAGAACATAACTGCCTCTTTCTTTTCTTCTTTTCGAATTCAGAATTCGTTTTCACAAAAATTGTTTTAAAAAGTATAACTAGGGGATTATAGAAGAAAATGATTCTTTCTTTCAGAACAAATAGTTCTTACTGCCTCTTAAATAGTACTACTTCTCTGAGTTCCGATTGAAGAAAAATTATTTACCATATAATACAATGCTACTTAACAAATCAACACACATGAAATAATCAATGTGAATGAACCAAAAGTTTTATTGTTGGTGAAATTCTTTTTCGTTTATAGGTGTTTCCAGAAAAACTGTTATAAATTTATAGGAAAAATGCATATAGACGAATATTTTTAACTATAACTTCTTTGAATCTCAAAATGTTTCTTAGATTTTGATTAATTTCATTCATTATTATATTTTATAATTTGCGTACAAAGAAAAATAGGATTGCTGCATTACAATTTTGAGTAGAGGGTTAAACCGTTTTGGTTAAATTTCATTACAATATACTACACATTTTCCCATTTCTCAAAATTTATTACATTTTCAAATAATCTTTTTTGTATTTATAATATTTATAAAGAAACAAAAAAAGAAAAGAAAAGAAAAAAGAAACAAAAATTGGTGCTGCCACCACTTCTTAAAATATAAATTTACAATAATAAATAATAATAATAAATAAATAAACAAAAAATCGTTCCGCAGAGTGAGAGCCGCCACATATCTCTCCAATGCAATCTTAACATAAGCAACTTGTCGAGGCTCCCTTCTAACCATTGGTCAGCTCTCTTTCTCGAAAACCATCCCAAGGGAATGAGGGCATTTGTATGTGCGCGGGTAACCCCTGAAAACGAGCACTCCACTCGCGTTAACTGCCCCGTGGGCAACGTGCACCGCATCCACACGGCCCCATTGACTAACGATTTTTACACCAGCGTACAAGATAACTCCAGGCGCCACGATTCAACAAGTTCGGCTGGGAAGACATCGTTTCCACAACGGTGCGAGATGGGGGTTCTCGAACGTTTTAAATTTAGCAGCCCTTAGATAAGAATCGAAGATATATAGAATCATTAAAGTATTTTCCAATTAAGGTATCCGACTACGTTTAAAACACTGGTTATTGATCACATTGGTGAATTATTATTTTTTAAAGGAAGGGCTCACCTATCATACCAGGGTCAGCTATTTTTCAGCCAAAATTTGTCTTTGACTTTAATTTTCTCAAAACTTTAATGTTCATTAAAATTCTCCACCGTTAACAATATATCTCAAATACTAATATAGGCATTTACATAAAAAATTCAGCGTCTGTTTTATAAAAAATCTGGGCAATGAAATGAACCAAAAGTTTTATTGTTGGTGAAATACTTTTTCATTTATAGGCTTTTTTAGAAAAATTAAATCGTAAATTTATGAAAAAAATGCATATATACGTATATTTCTGCCCATAGCTTCTATGCATCTTAAAGTCTTTTCTTAGATTTTGGTTCATTTCATTCATTATTATATTTTAAAACTTCTGTACAAAGAAAAATAGAATTGCTGCATTACAATTTTCTGTAGAGTGTTAACCGTTTTGGTATAATTACATTAAAATTTACTACAAATTTTCATATTTCTCAAAATAAATTAAATTTTAAATTTTTTTTGTATTAATAGTATTTATAATTGACAACATATCTAAATACCATAAATTGTTTTTTTTTTAAATCCAATTTTTCAAAATTTTTCCTTCTAACGTATTCGGATACCTTAAGTATCTTTACCAGTCAAAATTTAAGAAAATAATTAAATAAAACTACAAAATGATACATTGCAATGAATGGGGCTTGATAGGAGATATTGAAGTGCAAAGGGTTAAGTTTTTATTGATCATTTATATATTTGTAAATGAAGGATTTATATACATTGTAATCTATATAAACAAAAATGAATGTTTGTCTGTCTGTCTCTTATGCTTTCCTAAACCGTTGTGATGAAACTTGGTCAGTTTATTGTTTACACGCACCGGATGTTTGTTTACACTATAGATATAGTACAATTATCGAAAATTAAATAAGAAATTTTGAATCTCAACCGCATCTATTTACCAAGGATTCATCTCCAAATAACACGTCGAGGAGAGAATAGATTTTGTAGGAAAGTTAAATTCAAGTTAAAGGTTAATATTTTGTAGCTGTAGTATGCAAATGCCGTTTAAGTCCTTCTCAGAAGTAACTGCTTTATTACAGAGTCAGCGAGAAAGTTTTGAGGTTGACCAACACTGGGTTTTTAAATTTTAATTAAATTTTAGCATTTATCGCTGTAACTACCAAAAATATTGTAGTGCAAATAATTTTGCACCATTTTAATTTTCAAAAAATCTTGTTTGAATTATATTACCGATTTTATTGTATAAATATGCTTTCTATATTTAATCAGTTTTAAAAGAAAATAATTTAATCACCTTTTCTAAAATTAAATTTGAGAATTCTGAACGAATGTTAAACGAATCACTAGATACAATAAATAGTTTCTTTCATTACCATTCTGAAAGAGCACGAAGTTTTACAATTCTGAAAAAATACACAAATCTAATATATAAAAATGAATATTTGTTGTTTGTATTTTATGCTCTTAATATTTCTTTTGGTGGCAGCATCGCGCCGGGTATCTGCTAGTAAAATATAAATATTATATAACTATGCTTTTTAAATGGTAGATAATAATCTATAATAAACAGTATGATTTAATACACATAGTTAACAATTTTTTTGTGTCTGAAATGTTTCATGCTGATTAGGATTATGGAGAGGAGGAGTAATAATTATTTTATTTCCCTTCTTTATAAGTTTCTATTCTATTGCAAGCGCTGGTCTTCAATCAGCTTAGTTTTAAACTTATTTATTACATTTATTAGTTTTGCATATCTTAAATATTTAATTAATAAAAGATTCAATAAAATAAATATCAATAAATTTACTATTTATTTATAATTCATATTTAAAAAAATCTTACACGGTGATCAATGGTTGCTGTATCTGTGGCCAAGACTTATTGTACCTTCGACCTGCACTTAATATGAAACAAGTAGAATAAATTTATTTTAAAATTCAATTCCTTCCTAGGTCAACAAGGAAACATTTTATTTTATCTGATTTTTATTAAATAATTATCAAAAATAATTAAATTTAATTAATATTTGAAAATACTGTATTAACATCGTGTCATCCCCTACAAGTTTTATATATTACTTTTACATTAGTCATTAAAGTTCATTATACTTATTAATATTACTTTTACATTATTATTTAAATTTTAGCTTTGCGGGAGACTTGGTGACGAATTTGGCAGTTCTGTTTGAAGTAATTAAACTTAATTAATGAATTAATATTTGAAAAAAAAATGATATTAACATCAAGTGTCATCCACTACAAGTTTTTAAAAATGTGCATGAACTTGAATGTGTGAATAAAAAGTATTTTATTAGCGATTAAATTTGAATGAGATATATAAATAAATAAATAAGTATAGGGAGAGTATGAAATAATAATAATAGGAATTTTTTAAAAAAACATAAATTCAGAAAATGATTTAAACGAATAGAACAATTAGTTTTCCATTTTTGAGTAAAATTCAAATTAGTTCATTCACAAGATTACAAAGATATTAAAAAACTCATTCCTGTTAAAGTAGATTAATTATTTTAATTTTTAAAGAAAGAGGAAAATTTTTCTATTACTGTTTTACTTGATTACAAAACGGTAATTTTTTCAAGAAACAATTAAGTTTACCGGAAAGAACATCGAGAATGAATTTCGCTTTGTCAAATAAAACCATGTTTAATGAAGCAGTTTAAGGTAATCTTAGGTAATCTTTCAATAAAGATAGCGTTTATGTGCCTTCACAAGCGAAAGAAACTGAAAAAATTTAAAATTGAAAATTTTCACACTGAAAAAATTTAAAAATTCGAAAATTTAGTATTTACCGAGACAGACAGCTCATAAATGATTGACATATTATAGCTTCCAAAAATGAATTTTGGATCTCCAATTTTCTTTCTGCTAAAAACTTCTAGAATTGTTCGTAGTTCTTCAAGACTGCCTTAAAGACGTCTCATAGTTAAAATGAGTTGGATTTCCAACAATTTCAGAAAAATTGCCTAAATTGCTGCCAGAATTACGAACAAACTTATTGTTTTCTTAATTTTTGTCATTAATTGTGATTTTTCTTATGTAGTTTTACTTTTTTTATACATATATTTGTTTCATTTGCTGATGTTTTTAATGTTTTGCTTTGTTTTTGTCTTTTGCTGTTAAAATTGGTATGTCTCTTTTGCCTTCATTTTCGGGGGATTTTCGGGCCACGAGGTGTCAATACTTTTGACCATTGTCCATCGATGCCTCACAGAAAAAATCCCTTATTAGGAATCCTTGCTTGAAAATGGCTCCTGACTAAGTTTTCAGGCCGGATTCCTTTTCTATTGACTATTTTTTTTTATTGATTATTTTGATTCGGTTGTCTTATTTTGTTAATTAATTTATATTCATTTGTATTTTAGTTGTAGCTGCATTTGCGCTCTCTAAATACAATGATTGATTTAAAAACATTTTAATTCTTAAAACTTGTTTAATCAGTAATGATTTTTTAGTTTCGATTCCGGTTTTGGTTTCGTTTCCGTAGTTACTTCTGTTTCTGTTTCGTTTAAATAATTCTTTGAATATAGTATTGTGGATTTGTTTCATTAATTGGTTCTTATTCATTTACCTTTCATTTTGTGAACTTTTAGCGTGTAATTCTGAATTGAGTTTTAATTTCGATTTCGACCTATTTGGTTTCGTTTTAATTTTGTTGATCGAGAAATGTGTTTTGATTGTTTTAATAATTTTATGATTGTATATATATATATATATATATATATATATATATATATAAAATATTAGAGAGATTTTTCGTGAAATATAATCGTGGCAGTTTTTTATTGCAATTTTAAAAACCGTTTGTAAACACTTTTGATATATATCCAGAACTGCAGACTTTTAAAGAGTTTGTGAACGATTGGCAGGATTTTAACTATTTGGCAATATATTGCACATTCATCATATCTTACCACGATTACTTATCTGGCCCTATATTTTTGCTTTATTGAACCTTTTATTTGATACATATTTCTTGATTTCTGTTATATCTTCTTTCGTCTGACTGATACATGACAAAAAAAATTTCAGAACAATTTTAATAACATTTTGAAGCTCCATTAATTAATTAAGCGAAGCGTTTGATTCAATACAGCTGTAAAAATGTTCAACGACTGCAGTCTGAAATTTGTAACTTTGGGTTATATTTTGTTTATATTTGACTGTTGCCATTCGGTGATTAGTAATTAGATTTTTGTGATACGTACTTTAGCGTTTTATGATATAGAGATTATTTGCACAATTCAGTTAAAAGCCTAATTATCTGCCCAGAATTCAATTAAATCCTGCTTGTTATAGTAGAATAAAATTGAATTTTAAACGTCATCAAGCATTGCTTTTTATTTTAAAATTCAATGACGGATTTATTTTTTGAATATTTTTGTTATATTTTAGAATAAACAATTGAAAATTTCAAATTAAATTGTTAAAACCAATCCCAAAATTGACTTTCATGCAGTTTCTTAATTTTTTTATATGTATATTCAGCCTGAAAAACTTCAATAATGTTACTTAAATTCTCACGAACAATATTAAGTTACAGCTCAAAATTACTTAAATGCAGTGTAACTTAAATAATAAAGCAACATTTCTATAAAAAAACTCGAGAAATTTTAACAGTTATTTATTTTTGACCACAACCTGAAAAGCCAAAACTGACATTTATCATTCTTTAAAAGTAAATGACTATCCAAACAATAAAGTAATTGTTACGTACGAAAAGACATTTCTGCTGAACTTGAGAAAAAAAAAAATGCTTGAAAGAAAACTTAATAACTAGCTTCATTTCTTTAGTGTATAACGAACTGCAACCGTCCTTATTTCTAAAAGGAGAAAGTAGGCTTAGCTGATTCGAAAAGAATGATGGATGAAATAAATAGAAAGTTGAATTATTTGCAAACGATTTATTTGTTGGGTGATTAATTCCATGCTTCGATACTCTCGGAAAGCGTTTATTGGTGAGAATGATTTCGTTTTCAACTCTTCTTGATTTTTTTTTCTTTTCCTGTAGAGATTATAGATTACTTCTCGTAATCTGATTGGCAACGAAGCCGAAAGCGATTCATTCTTTATTCTTATTGTTAACATTCGAATGCGCTTTCAGAATTCAACTACACTCGTTAAATCAAGAACTCGGTTTTTTCCTTCTGATTCATTGTTTCTTTTCATATCTGCTGTTGATCATCCAAAGTGAACAAGGAAAAAAAAATATTTGAAAGCGCAATGAATGACTTTTGATTAAAATTTCAAGAAATAGAGATGGAATTTATTGTTCTTCAAAACAAATATTGGATTTTACTTTGAAAATATAATCTGAGATTTGTAACACTATTGCCTCAGTGCAGTTAAACTTAAGTAATTAAAAACAGAAAACTCATATTGATCATAAGAATCATTTCAATAAAATTTATCAAATAGTTTCTTTAAGGTTTTATGCCTAAAGCCATATTTACTTAATGTATCTATCTGAGATAAAAAATTTTTTGAATAAAGCATAAGAAGCAATTAAAAAATTTAACAATCAATTTATTATAAATTGATTCTGCAATCAGTGGATCAAATTCATAAAGTATTTTTTTTTCTTGATAATTATTTTTTTGGCAAAAATTTCAATTCCAAAATTATGCGATAAATATGCTCAACACCTGTGTATTCCCTAAATTATTTGTTACTAAAAACTACTGTTGCCACGATAGGCATCATAGGGAAGCAATATGAAAACAGTTGACGATAAAATTCGGCAACTTGGTATATTTTTATGATTCCAAATTTTGTAATTAAAATTTCTTAATTAAAGGGTATAGTAATTTTTCGCGAATAAACTAACTGTGCATTAATAAAGAATAAGAGAAAAGGAAGTTTCATTTTATTTCATCAACTCAGATATCATTGAAGATTCCAGGATACTTATATCTGTGCTATCAAAAAATGGAAATTTCAATAAAGTGATAGTAACTCAATAAAATATTTATTTAGATCATATTCAAGCTTTTTGGATTTAAGTACTCACAGTATGGAGTAACTTTGAGGAAACTGATAGTAACCCAGAAAAATAATGATCTAGATTACAGCCAAACCTCTTGGATGTAAGTGGACACAGTTTAGGTATTTTTTTTGAGGAAATGATAGCAATGCAGAGAAATAGTTATCTAGCTTATAGCCAAAACTCTTGGATATACAGTATAGATATTTTTGAGGGGAATGATAGCAACACAGAAAAATATTTATGTAGGTTATAGTCAAACCTCTTGAA
Organism: Argiope trifasciata; assembly: GCA_026543055.1. Taxonomy (NCBI): domain Eukaryota; kingdom Metazoa; phylum Arthropoda; class Arachnida; order Araneae; family Araneidae; genus Argiope; species Argiope trifasciata. The sequence goes on from JAPMOQ010033665.1 coordinate 128,043, forward strand.
TGTAAGTGGATTAGGTATATAGTATTTTTGAGGAAAATTATAGCAATTCCGAAAAACATTTATCTAACTTATAGCTCTTAGATATAAGTGGACACAGTATAAGTATTTTTGGGGGAAAATAATAACACGGAAAAATATTTATTTAGATTATAGCCAAGCCTCTTGGATGTAAGTGGACACAGTATATAGTATTTTTTGAAGAAAATGATGGAAACACATAAAAATATGTATCTAAATTACTGCCGAATTCTTGGATCCAAGGGAACGTAGTTTAGAATGTTTTTGAGGCGCATGGTGAATGATAGCAACTTATTTATATGGCTATAAAAATCTAGATTATAGCCAAACCGTTTAGATGTAAGTGGACACAGTATAGGTATTTTTTGAGGAAAATGATAACACAGAAAAATATTTATTTAGATTGTAGCCAAACCTCTTGGAAGTAACTGGATACAGTGTATAATTTTATGGGAAAATGATAGCAACACATAAAAATATTTATCTAAATTATAGTTGAATTCTTGGATTTAAGGGTACATAGTATAGAATGTTTATGAGGTGAATGACGAATGATAGTAAGTTATATAATCATCTAGCTTATAGCTAAACCTTTTGGATGTAAATGGACACAGTATAGAGTAGTTTTGATGAAAATGAAAGCAACTCAGCAAAATGTTTATCTTGATTCTCATTCAGATGCTTACCATCCCAAGTCAAAAATGCTAAGCACCCTCATAAACCAACCAGTAAGTGTGTGGGGAGGAGGTGAAAGCAAAGGTAGGTGCAAACGACCTCCTTACAAACCAAAAGACATTTCTTCTAAAAGAACAACCCCCCCCACCCCCCCCCCCCCCCCCCTTTTGATCGCCCAAAGCTTTTCGTCTCGTTTGTTTTAAACATTCGCTACTTTGCGCTACGTGCTCTGCCTTCTCACGCGCCAAAGGATGGAGAGGGGAGAGAGGCATGTTCGAGAGGGAAAAAAGAAAGAGGGAGGGGACGAATCGAACGAGTGGAAAATAGAAGGCGCGGAATAATAAGCCCCCTCTCCCGATGCTGCTGTGAGCGCCGGTCGCTCATTTGCATGCTAATAAGCGAGCGCTCTCTCGACTACTTAATGAATTCTTTATACAAGCGTGGAAGCCGGTTGTGTGGTAAAAGCGCGCTTGTTTAAGTCTGATTAGATTAAGGAATCGAATTCGAGGAAATGGTTGCAGGGGATGAACGTTTGTTGCACCCACACAAGACGGCAGTTCCTCGGGGATTTGGGAGTTACTGTTAGTTCTTGATATCGAAGTGCTCGAATTTTTTTTTCTTTGCTTTTAAGAAGACGAAGCAAATTTTAAAACTCTTCTCTAAAATCCCCGAAGAAGCAGCAACGAGTTAAAACAAACAAGATAAAATCTGATGAAGTCATACTGAGCTGGGGTATGCATTTTCTCAAATTACCGCTAGAGAGAAATTTTTTTTTTTTAAAAAATCAACCATTATCTCCATTTGTGCATTTTTTTCATCATTATTGGATGAAGAAAATATGGCTGAAATAATGCAAAATCTTTTATAAATTTTGCAATTGAATTTCATTATAATTTAAAATTAATTTCATTATAATAAAATAATTCCCTCAGCTTGCCATGTCCTAGTTTTCAATTTTTGTTGTTGCATGTATTAGTTTAGTCGAGCTCCTCGTAATTGAGGATGAGAAGTTTCCAGTATGGTGGTTGGTTCTCGCCACCATACTGGAACAAAAGGTACACAAAAGGGTGGCGGTTGACTACCTCCCCAAAATAGGAACTCCCTCAACAAGCCATGACCCAGTTTTCAAAAATTTTTAATGTTGCATGTAAATTATTGCTCCTTTTAATTGACGATGAGAAGCTTCCAGTATGGTGGTTGGTTCTCGCCACCCTAGTGAGTACACAAAAAAGTGGAGGTTGGCTACCTCCCAAAAACAAGAATTCCCTCAGCTTGCCATGCCCTAATTTTCAATTTTTTTTGTTGCTGCATGTTTTAGTTCAGTCGAGCTTCTAGTAATTGATGATGAGAAGCTTCCAGTATGGTGATTAGTTCTCGCTGCCCTGGTGGGTATACAAAAGAGTGGAGGTTGGCTACCTCCCTTTAAGGAATGAAAGTTCTTTTAAGAAGAAGGGTTACTACGTCACCGGTGATGACAAAACATTTTAGAGACTGAAGAATTGTAGCTAGCAGCCATTAAATTAGGTTTTTGGTGAAAATTTATATTTAATATTGCATTTTAGTTACTAAACTAAAATATTTCCATTTAAATACAATTTTTTTTCTAACATTGGGAGGGTTTGCGTGTATGTATGTGTAATCTATAAAATTGGAAACATTATTTTAAAAAAAATATCGGCACGTAAATATCAGTTGTTGTCTATATTTTGTATAGTTAGGGAAACTTATTTAACATACAGTAAAAGCTCCTTATTCGCGCTTCCTTCATCCGCGTTTTTACTATTCACGAATTTAAAAAAAAATGCGACCCAATTCCTATATTCGCGGCTAAAAATTTCTTTATTCGCGGATCTAATAAGTACATACATAATAATAAAAGGATTCCAACCCAATATCCTTTGTAAAGGCCGTCAAATAAACTGATAAAACAAGTAAAATAGTTCTTATGACAACTTTGTCTAAAACATGTGGGGTGGTGGTTCTAATGCCACTTGATCATACCAAGGATGAATGAGCGGAGCTCTTTCGAATGAAGGCAGAGGTGTGCGCCTTTCGTTGCGAACGAGCAGCCTTAAGGTGAAAGTACGACTTTGCTCGGACACACACGACACGACCCTTTTTAGGGGGTGATCGAACTCATTCATCCATCAGTAAGTCAGAATTGGGATCCAAAACAGAGGCCGACTCATCCTTGATTCAGTACCCCCAGAGGTATCGTTTTGTGATGGGAACTTGGAGGACTTTGCAGTCACGACCTATTGAATGTGCCATCAGCCAACACGGCGGTCTTTGGCCGACACGAGGACAGAACTCGTTACTTTTCGGTTACGCGAATGACGCTCTACCAACCAAGCTACCGCGGCCTGTTAATGTAACTAAACTATATTAAAACTAAATATGCGTCATTTTTTTTCATAAACTTTGCAATATTTATTAAAGTTCTGTATTTGAAGTAACACAATGACTACTGAAAGTTTCCTTCTTAATTCTGAACCAAGTTCAGAAAATAAGAACGGAACTTGAGTTAATAAACTCTCTTCAACTAGCAGCACCACATCAACGGAATGAATGAGAGAAAGGACAACAAATTTAACTTACTCTGGAACTCAGAGGTACGCTGTGTTTATAATATAAGATGAATGTTTGTTGGGACTGAATTTCGAACTTCAAACCCTTCGGTCTAAAGTCGAGATCATATCGCTGTAATGTTGGGTTTAGTTTAGTTATATTAACGTCGCGTTTTGAAGCAACACTAGGGCTATTTTGGGACGTGCCTCGTCATTTTGAAACGCTGTCAGATGAAGAGGAAAACACTTGAGCTGGCACCCCCACTCCAAATTTCCACACCGCACCAGTGGGTGGACGTCTGGTCCCGATGGATTTAACGTGCACCAGACACCACTTACTCGACTGCTCTTCAATGGAATCAGGTCTTGAACCTGCAACCCTCTGGTTCCGAAGCCGAGATCTTGCCACAAAACCACTGCGGCAGCAGTAATGTTGGGAACTACAAAGAAAATGAGCATTCCTTATTTCTAGTAGTATGAAAATTCAATTAACATATGCTTATTTTAGAGTTTAAAAACAATGATATTGTAACGATTCAGCTTCTTCCCGCCCTGACCATGGTGGGTTCCTTTTTCTTCACGCTCCATAATTGCTAATTCTAGACTAGCATCCTAATTGGCTACGTTTTATGGCGATGTAATTGCTTACAGATGGACAGGAGAAGAACCCTAATTCTAAGAACGGACATCTAGCCCTTTAGAGGGAGTCCAGATAAACGACCACCCGTGCACTAATCGTGTCTGCGACACAGATGTGCAGCCTGCTTTGTTTCCCGTTGTGAACATTCCACGAACATTCCTGAGGCCAACAGTAGACCATTGAAGTTTTGCTGAACGACGATTGGGGAGGAGATGCTTCATCTCCTCCAATGTGGAGGAGATGCGGAGTCCAAGGAAAAGAGAAAAGGCGAGGGTTTTTGGAGAGAAGAGACGATGAGTTTTTTGGGGTGAAGAGTTCGAGAGGAGATCGGTGAAAGCCGAGAGTTCGAGAGAAGATTCCACCCGAGGAATTCGGTGGATTCCTGAAGCTAACCCCGGTACCAGCGCGAGACTTAGAAGGGCTGGTTAGCTGTTCTCGTGAGTTTCTTCGAAATATCTCGAGGAACTATTCTTGTGGTGTTCCACATGGACTTTTCATTTAACTTAAATGATAAATAGTATTTTTTTCTGTAAATTAAAGCCGTAAATAAAGTAATTTGATTAAAATGCTACCCTTTATTTGATCGGACCAGATCGAGACATTATAATATAACAATTTAGAAAATTAAAAAAGCACTGAATTTTTTAAAAATCCTGTTCTACAACATGGTATATACACAAACAAGCACACGCACAGGAAGGTGAAAAAAAGGAAAGTGGGTAGGACGGTTTTTGATGTTTCTAAGATTTATTATTATACTGGAAGAGAGTTTATTGGCAAGAATATAATATTCAAAAGCAGGTTGAGCTGAATTAACTTAGAAATGGTATGTGAAAATTTGAATTTCTGACTTTTTTCACATTTAGAGTGGATGCCACTTAATGTGATGGATATTTAATATTATCATTCGTTTTATATTATATAATTCCTCTGGTCACATTAGGACATATTCAAATAAAATATTTGTTTGAGAGATCGCTACATCGTTTAACGTTATCTGTTTGGAAGTATAGAATTACCAATCATGCATTTTCAACCAACAATACGGACTGGCTTTCATAGAGTTTTTTGAGGTCCATCCCAAAATAGTCCTAGCGTTGCTGTCTGTCATAGATTACGAGGTCCGTCCCAAAACAGTCCTAGTGTTGCTTCAAAATGGGACGTAAAACGTATCGAAACTAAACAAGTATCCTGTTTTTCATAAACTTTGTAATAGTTTTTAATATTTATAAAATTCCTTTCTAAAAGTTATTTTCATATTTTTTTTTTCACTTGAGTGGTTTATATAGGCTTAAATGGACTTCTAAATTTCTAGATCAGGTTTGAAATCCATTCAAAAACCGTAAAATAGTTTTAAATGCAATTAAATTACTATAACAAAGTTGATTAAAAAAACTAATTTAAGTTTCAAAGAGAAAACTATTTTTAGTTAGCATAAAAATTTGCCTAAAATGTATCTACACAAAGCTACAGAGCAGTTAAGGTATTAAAATTTGAATTTGTCCTGAATAGTAATATAACCTATTGTTAAATTTTTTTTAAAAATGTTGCTTCATTTAGTTATAGTATCAATATCATTGCGGGCGAATTTCTCAGGAGACCCTTACACTTGTGGCCCTAGCTGTCCTGATTACGAGACAGTTTTTAATTTTTAAAAATAAGTAAATGGAATAACAAAATATATAAATGCATCAAAAATGAACAGGAATCCTGGGTATGCTAAGAAAAATAATTTGTAATTACATTTAAATAAATTTTATAAAACTTTTTACAGATAGAATTTTATCTCGCGAATTCACACAGTAAAATATTTTATGTGAATAATAATTTTTTGTTCATATCAATTTGATAATTTCTTTATATGATAATATTAAAAATGAACAGAAATCCTGGATATGTTGAGAAAAATAATTTAGAACACATTTAAATCAATTTTGTAAAACTTTTTACAGATTGAATTTCATCTGACGAAATCACGCAGTAAAATATTTTGTGTTGTCAATAATTTTTTTTCATATCAATTTGATAATATCTTTATATGATAATCTGTATAAATAAAAATGAGTATTTGTCTGTATGTCTATTACCGCTTGTGTATTGTCCATACCGCTCGTCCGATTGCGATGAAACTTTGAATATTTTTGTACTTATTTGTTTCTGCTAAAGATGGAAAAAAATATTGATAACCTGTAAATCTGGAATAATTAAGTTTTAAAAAATAGAATTAATTTTATTTATGCTTATCCTTTATATGTAACTCAAGTTAAATGAATGTATTCATTTCCGATACTAAAATAAATATTATTCTTTCCATCATTCCTAATCAAACAAGATAGTTATTTTAAATTTACAAATTATATTTCCAAAATTATTTCTTCTGCACCAGCAACACTATGGGTACCAGCTAGTATACTATATATAATTTAATTTAATAATATATATGTTACGGTAAAAGTAATAAATCGGTGATTATACATAATCACCAAAGAATTTAGTAAATATGATAAATTATTTCATATTTATCAAATTTACCGGTTAGTTTATAAAATCGCCATTACGAGTTGGAGATTTTATAAACTAACCGGCAAATTTCATAAATAATTAAACAATTTGTCATATTCACCAAATTCAGTGGTGATTATGTATAATTGCCGGTAAATTCATATAATCACCGAATTTATTACTTTTACCGTAATATATGTAATCGATTATTATATAAATATATCAATTTTGTGTTAACATAATCTTTAAAAATTCAAGATGCGAATACAACTTTCCGAAACCCGCTCGTTCGGATAGATAGACTCTATTTCGCTTTCATATAACGCTTACGTTATTTTAATCCTCCACTTTGAACGAAGAATACGTGGCCCTATTTTCTCCGAATTTTCGAATGCAGCCTCTCCAAGGGGCGCGCTCTCCATCGGAACCGAAAGGGTGTGTGAGCTTCGCCCCCATCCCCCTTCTCCTTTCCCCGCGAAGACGAGCGAGCGAACAACAAACCGGTACCTCCAAAAAGGTAAACAACACAGGGGGAGAGGCTCTCTCATTGGTGCTGCCCGCATCGACCCGAACGATTCCGGCCCTCACTTGCATCATCCCCGCGCACACGTGACACCTCGCGCTGCGCTCTCTCTCCCGCCGACACCGACCGAACACCTCGTGGTTGCGGCCTCGGACGGAACGAACTGGGAAGACCAACCCAGAAAATAACAATGCCAAAAGAAAACAACCGATTTTGATTATCCGGCCAAAGGCACTAACTAGAACTGAAGGATGGTTTGAATCAAGACAACTTAATCGAAAAATGAGAAAATTTGGATGCAGTGCTTAAGTTACTTGATGCACTAAAATTGCTAGTGTTTAAAGCACTTGATGTACTAAAATTAGGAGTGCCCAAATTACTTGATGAGCTGAAATTACTAGTGCTTAAATTACTTGATGAACTAAAATCACTAGTGCTTCAATTACCTGATGTACTAAAATAACTTGTGCTTAAATTACTTGATGGACTAAAATCACTAGTGCTTAAATTGCTTGAAGTATTAAAATCCCTAGTGCTTAAATTAATTTGATGTACTTAGTTTTAAAAACAAGGTGCAATATTTTTTAAGTACAATACTCAGAAAATAATTACCTGTATTTTAATTATCGCAAGAATTTTTCTCGTGCTTTAATTGTCTCCAGAGATGTCACCATTCAATACAATTTGATTCCCTAAATCAAAGATTAACCACAACGAGTGCTGTGATTTCATTATTAAGTTCGGTCTGCAGATAACAACGAGAAAAAAAAAATGTAATTTGAAGAAATCAAAGTATTTGACCTCTGCACCGTAGTTTTGAGATAATTATTTGACTAAATTTAAACATTAAATAGTGAATCTCACCAATATAACTGAATTTCAATTTTATAATGGAAGGAAGCCTGTAAACACAGTTATGTATTTCTGATGAACATGTTGTAGAAGATTTTTCGAAGATGTTACATTAAACACCTGGAAGACATTTGGAACCATGTTCCAAGGATTATCTTAGCAGTCTGGCGACTGCCGACCCTGCTCTGGGGCGGCCCAGGCCCGGCGAGGGTCTGCGCCACCCACAACAAGTGTTCGGTCCTCCAGGAGGGCCCCTCGCCTGCCAGTGCTGCTACCCGGGGGACCCACTGGGGACCCTACAACCCTCGGCTGACAATTATGGCAGCCTGCCTATGGACCTACACGTGTCGGCACAAGGCTATCATCCCTATTACAGGTAGGTGGGACAATCTTAACAGAGGGAGATGTAGAAATATTGTTAGCACATTAAAGGCGGGAGTCGTAGTACTACGATTTGATCCGCGTTGCCTAGCATACTTTCGTCAAAATCCCAGATCCCCCGCCTTTAGTGTGTTAACAAAGATATTGTTCGTAATATATATATATATATATATATATATTGTAATAAAGATAGATTTAGAAATATTGTTTTATATATTAATAGACAAAAATATCTACTTTCCAAACAATCGATCATTGATAATGATTTTGATGTTGAAAAAAATCCGATCATAAACCAAAGATTCTTGACAAATTTGAAGCGATTCAATATTCAATAGATTGATTGCCACAAAGAAAAAAAATACCGCATATCCATTTATTATTTATTTATTTATTTATTTTTGCCATTTTAAGAATTCCCGTTTATAAAATATTCGCTGTGTTACTTTTTGAGTAGATCTTCATATATTTGAAAAGGTTTGCTGATAACGTACTGCTGTTTACACAAAATATGTCAATCCTAAGACTATAATATATATGTATATATAATATATACATCGTCATTATAATAAGTTTATCATCGCTATGTCAAGTTCAGAACTATCAAAAGTTCAAGTAATAATTGAAAATAAAATGTATGAAATGCTCATTTCCTTTATGGCTCAATGTAAAATAGTTATTTAGAATGTGATTTATTTTCTTGAAATATTTTTTAAATAAATAAAATCATTTAGCTTTTTTTTTTAAATTTTAAGACTGTAATAAACAGCTCTCCAGAAAAAAAAATGATAAACAGTTTCACAAACTGGTTTATTAAAACGCCTAATTTTTCAAAAGGATAAAATTGTATCTTATATGAAATAATGATACTGTAGTTGAAAATATTCCATAATTTTTTAAATTTATTTATGTAAATAAGGGGAAAAATATTCAGATATTTTATAAAATGATATAGTTAATATATTTTTTATTTTTTGATTTCTTAAAACTAATATAATTTCATTTCACAAATTATAATTTTCTTGAGTTTTTATTAAATGAATCTTATTAATATTTGGCATTTTGGATTGAATTTTTTTTTCTTTTTAGAATTTTTGCATTGTGAGAAACTTGTAAAATAATCGCACTTTTCACTTACCATATAAATTTAACTTGAAATTTTTGCATCGGTATTGCAGAATGTTTATGCATTATTGCTTGAATTAATAGTATTATCAAATTTTTATTTTGTTATCGAAGTTACAAATTCTGTAAGAATGTTTAATTAAATCACATGCATAACTATAGCAATTAGATCATTGTTGATATCCAGTTCAAAAAAATTGATTATGCAATAATTGATAATATAGTTGATAATACAATAATTAATATAAATTGATAATATAGTTGATAATACAAAAATTGATAATATAGTTGATAATACAAAAATTGATAATGTAGTTGATAATACAAAAATTGATAATATAGTTGATAATACAAAAATTGATAATGTAGTTGATAATACAATAATTGATAATATGATTAATATAGAAAAAGAGGAAGAAAAAATTGAAGTAAAAAAATATAAAAAGAATAAAGTATGTTATAAAATAATAAAAAAAAAACAAATTTTAAAAATCAATTTGTATGCTGAGTAGACGAAAAAAATGAACAGCAAATTCTAAGAATTATAATTTTTTACATTTTTCAAATCTCCGCAATTTAGAATTATTTTATAATTATTCTAATTATTATTTATACTCATAAAAATCTTATCAAAAAGCAAAATTATTAAATAAAATGATGATATGAAGGAAGCATATTCTGCTCGATATTTTTAAGAAATGGATGGCAGATTACAGACAATTGCTTAAACAGCATAATATAAAGGAAGACTAGAAAAATTTGCAAAGTTATAATTTAAAGTATAGTTAGAATATTATTAATATTGTAAATACGATCTTCTAACCCATTTCACTAGTAATCATAATTCGATTTATAATTATTTGCATAATATATGGATAAATTTATTACACCAAAAAATAAATACACAAACTGCTTTGTGTTGAATTTGAGTTTGTCTGAAAATAAATCTATATATTTTTTAACATTCTGTAGGCATTTTAACAATTAAAATTAAATAAATAAATAAGTGCCAAATTAAAACACCGTCTTGAATGATGACTTAGAAAAAAGGATGCAAAATGTTAATAGTTGAAATGGTATTTATACTAGATAAAAGTCTGGGAAAAATTAGCATTATTAGCATTATCTTAATTTATATTTTTTAAAAACATGTTGGAGATTTAAATAATAATATTTTCTGAGATATTTAAAAAAAAACATTTGCATAAATTCTATTTTTGCTGGAAGCTTAATTTTTTTCCCTCAAAAATGTTTTCTATCAGCATAAACATTAAGAAATTTGATTCGCATACACGGTGCAATAAAAAAAAAGAAACATTTGCATTTTTTTATGTGAAAATAATCTGAAATTTTGAAAAATATTTTTTCTTCTGATAACTTAACGTTAAATATTGTCTGAGAAGTATCACTTAATCTGATTTTAATCTCAGTTTATCTAAGTGAACTAGCATATTTATTATTTCAGGCCATAGAATTTTTTTTCAATATCTTATATCTGGAATATTTCCTTTTTTTTTTCTCTCTCTCTCTGTTTTGCAGTATTATTTAACGCCAATTGAGATGAAAATATTGAATATAAAAAAGTAATTTTGGTTTTACTTTACCAAAAAATTCATTTTTTTAATCATCTGATTGTTAATTCGAATGTATTGCAGACAATGAAATTATTGACATCTTTCATAAATTCAACTTAAATGAAAAACTGGAATTAAAATACATTATTCGTTAAATGAATTTTCATATCAATATAAACACCAAAATTAATACCAATATTTAAAATTATTTAATTAAAACCTTTAAATAAGTAGTCTATTTAATGAGCGAAACTAGTTCCCTTACTTACATAATTTTATACTATGGTATGTATGAATATATTTCCATTTAAATGTAAGTATCAAATGATATAAAAACTATTTGAATTACAAATTGTGCAGTTTTTCTTTTTCCCAATTTACTACTTTGATTTGTATTAAATTACCCAAGAAAATGTTCTTAAGTATAGCGTGATTATTCCCAAATTAGATAGCATTACTTTTTCTCAAATTAGATAGCATTATTTTTTCATAGTTATTCAAATTCTATGTTAAACTAAAGAATGATTGTTATATTTTGCATTTTTTTTCTTGAATTCATTTATGATTAAATTTCGAAATATTTTTTTATTCCAAAAAAATTAATATATCTTTAATTTTAAATGTTTAAATAAAAAATTCTAAAAATAATTGCAATTTGTACCCATTTTGAACAAAATAACCTGTATTTTAATTTTCAGAATTGCTCTTTGTATTTTAGTTTGGTTGTATTTAGTGTAAACTATGCAACATGAGATTTTATAGTTTTTTGAGTTAAAATTTATTTAATTATTTAACTATATAATTGATTATTCCAACTTTCTGGAGCAATTTATTAGAAAATTTAAGCAATATTTATTGAAAATAATCTCATCTGCTTTTGGCATACAATATTCCTATCTTTAAAATTATTTTGAATAATTTTTTTGAAATATTTTTAATAATAGCATGTAACATAAATCAATTTTAAAAATATTTCCCTTAAAAATTTTCTTTTGAGACTTCATCATATTGTGTAATTGATTTTAATCGGCTTTTAGCCACATTAGTTTGAAAGAGAAAATTATCTGTCATTTTAAAATGTATTGCAAATTTTTTGTTTGAAACGATTTTCTTTTTAAATTTTAAATTGAAATTTGATGAAAAATAGATTTTTCAATTTTTGTTAAAGGTGTAATATTATTAAATAGAATTTCGATTGGTTTTTTTTTTTTACTTGACAATTTACTATTTTCCCTTCTTAACTTTTAATACTATTTTTTTATGATTAAGATTATTTCTTATTTTCAAATTTTTTATATTCAACTATAAACAAATCATGAAAAACATTTTATTGGAATTTTAATGCATGCATTTATATCTCCAAATATATAATATACACTAAGAATAAAACTTTTGAAGAAATGACTACTGCCTAACTTAACAAAAAAGCGGATACAATTGTCTCCAGGTTGTGAGTGGGTCATACTCGATATACACATCATCATCTACTGTTAGGAGAACAAACTCTAATATTTTTTCGATGGAACTGCACTATGTCCGTACAATATATACTTTTTGAATGCCCAAATTTTTACACACAACCAGCATTTACAACATTTTTACATTTTTTTAAAAATCGAATAATATTGTTTTATTTTCTTAAAATTCCATATGGTTATATTTTACACTTTCTAATTTCAATTGATTTTTATTCACATACTAGCTAGTACCCAGCGCGTTGATGCCGCAGAAGAAATAATTTTGGAAATATCGTTTGAAATTTAAAATAACTGTCTTCTTTAATTAGGAATGATAAAGAGAATAATATTTATTTCCGTATTGTAAATGAATACAATATTGTGTGAAACAGTTGATTGAAACTGAGTGATATATAAAGGAGATGCTTAAAAAAATATTAATTCTATTTTTTTTTTTAACTTTATTATTCAAGACTTTAAGACTGGCAATATTTTTTTCATTCTTCAAAAGAAAAAAATAAGTGTAAGTAATAAGTATTCAAAGTTTTATCGCAGTCGGATGAGAGGTACGACAGTTCATAACAGACATATAGACAAATATTCATTTTTATTTATATAGGTTTAATCTACTGTCCTTTCTTTTTCTGAAGGTTATCTACTATTAATTTTTATTTCACATTATTTCCCATACCAAAGAATTTAGAATTTTTAACTTGAAAGAAATTTTAACTTAACTGGTACAGCATGGCCAAATCTATGTTATTTGTGCCAAAAATCAAACCAACCCTAGAAAAAATGACTAGCATAAAGGTTAATATATCAAAAATATTATAGATATTAAGAAAGAAGTGAACTTAGATAGGAATAATTTTTATACAATGCATCATACGCTAATTAAGCCTACATTTTATGTAGCAGCTCAATGCCTCTTTTTTTTAGCAATGTGGAGATCCCATACTAATTATGTTGGGTCATTTTACGCAACAATGTCAGTGGCAATAATAATTCATATATTTGCATAATCTAGAATAAAAATCTGCATAACTTTTTAAATTCCTTGGATATCTAAAAATAAAAATAAATAATGTAAAAAATCCTTGTATATCTAAATATTAGATATTCCTTACTATAAAAATTCCTTGGATATCTAAATCTTAGATATCTCTTCCTATAAAAATTATTTGGTTATCTAAATCTTAGATATTTCTTCCTATAAAAATTCCTTGGATACTTAAATTTTAGATATTTCTTAAAATTCCTTGGATATCTAAATCTTACCTATTTCTTCCTACAAAAATTCCTTGGATATTTAAAAATAAAAATAAATGATATAAAAATTATTTAGATATCTAAATCTTAGTCATTCCTTCCATTATAAATTCCTTGGATACTT
>JAPMOQ010033665.1:146616-160481 GCA_026543055.1 Argiope trifasciata
TTTTATGTATTAGATTTAATAATCTTGGAAAGAAATAGAATTATGTTTGATTTTTGATTTGTTATAGAAGTTTGTTTGAACTTTGCGCGGAACATTACATAAAACAAATATATAAACATATTTATGTTTAAAACTAGCTGGTACCCGGCGGATTGCTGAAGTAGAAGAAATAGTCTTTTAAATATCGTTTGGAATTTGAAACAGTTATCTTATATTATTAAGAACTAGCCGCCTTTGGTGACCAGCTGGTTCGCCATGTGTAAAGCGTTCTAAAATTTTCAATTAAATCACATATTCATTAGCCTTGAAGTAATTCCGGGCATTGATTGACCTGAAATTAATATTTTCTTTAAGATGATGGACGGAAAGCTCTAAAAGTACACCTTTTCCTAATAATATTTTTTAATTTTATAAATCAGTCAGTTTTAACCATCGGTTATGCTTCCAAAATATTAAAAAAAAATTCGATGAAGTTGCCAAAATATTAAATATGTTTTTTTTTAAAAAAGCGAGAAAGGGGGAAAAAATATTAAATTAATTATACAGATATTGCAAACGATTATAGAAATATGCCATTAAGTCGGGATTTCAATGCATATCCTGTCTAAATTCAATCAGGTTTACCGTAAATAAAGAAGATTTATGGAATAAATGATTTAGATATTGCAAACGATCATAGAATTCTTTGCCATGCATTTATTTTTTTAGAAGATATCACATTTTATATTTCTTTTATTGTATCCCGTCACATGCTAAAATTTGTGTATCTTTAGATTTGATTTGCTATGATAGTTGTTGTTTTTTTATTTGAACTTCCGGCATTATTTTATTTTATTTTATCCAGTCACGTGCTAAAAAAACATGGTTAAAATATTTCTTTAAAAATTTGTTAAAAATAGAAGCTTAAGTTATAGATTAAAACACTGATACCATTAGAAGGCTAATTTTTTAATATTTAAATGGATGTAAAAATCATGTTTATGCGATAATATTTTCGCAAGTTATAGGGGAAAAAACGTCAAAATTTCGCTTAAATTTTAATTAATTCAAATTCTAATTAAGAATTCGAAAAAAGGGCTCCGAGGTGCACATTCCGGACCTCCAAGGTATATATGTATCAAATTTGGTAGCTGTAGGTCCAACGGTCTGGCCTGTAAAGCGTCAACACACACTCACACACACATTGAGCTTTATTATAAGTATAGAAGATGATAGGGAGAACGGCAATGAATACATACTAATCGAAATTGAGGAGTATGTAAAGGAAAAGCATAAATAGTATTTATTATTTTGTTCTACAAACAAATATTCATTTTTATGTATTAGATTTAATAATCTTGGAAAGAAATAGAATTATGTTTTAACTTTGATTTGTTATAGAAGTTTGTTTGAACTTTGTCCAGAATATTACACAAAATAAATGTTTGGACAACATATTTATGTTTCTAACTAGCTGTTACCGCAGAAGAAATAACCTTGGAAATTTTGTTTGAATTTAAAAAAATTATCTTGTTTAATTAAGAATTATAGGAATAATGATACTTATTCTCTAATCGGCAATGAATTACAGTCACTGAAATTGAAGGATATATTAAGGAGAGGCAAAAATAGCATTTATTCTACTTTTATTATTCTATTCTACAAACAAATATTCATTTTTATGAATTAGATTTCTGTATTCTCTTACAATTGCAATGCTTGGTGTTCTTTCAGAATGGTAATGATAGAAACTATTTATTGTATCTCGTGATTCGTTTCATTTTCTTTCAGAATTCTCAAGTTTAATGTTAAAAAATGTGATTAAAACAGCTTGTTTTAAAATTGATTAAACATGGAAAATATACTTATACCATAAAACTTTTAATATAGTTTAAAAGATAATTTTTTGAAAACCAAGATGGTGTAAAATTATTTGTACTATAATATTTTCAAAAGTTACAGCAAAAAACGCAAGCATTTTATTAAATGTTAGTTGAAATTTCAAACCTACAGGATTGGCTCCGCTAAAGCTTTCTTTCACACTTTCTAATAAAGCTACGATCTCGGAGAACGATTCACATTGCATTTACGTACAAAAGCTACGAAATGTTAATGTCTAGCTTGAATTTAGCATCTTTATTGAATCTGTTGTCTCCTTGGCGAGTTATTTGGTGTTCACTCTATGGTTGATAAATGCGATAAATACATCCGAAAATATCTTTGCGCATACCATTGATTATTATAATTATATAACATAAAAAAATGAGCAGTATCTTCAATTTTGATTAAGGAGGTGAGAAATTAAGATGAAATATTAATACTAACAATGAAAAATGATTTGAGTTTCACTGCACAGTAAAATATATTGTTGCAAAGTAAGTTAAAATATTTCTACGAAGTAATTTAAAATGGAAAAATTACATACTAAAAAAATGGTACCATTGAAAATTAAAATAAGTGTTAAGGTAATGTAAAATTTATTTTGAGTGTGATATTTCTGATATACTCTGAAATTCCTTTTAATTTATAATTGATTAAAACTCTAATTAAGGTCTCAAAAAAATCTGACATTTACATTTCTGCCCTCAAAATGCTTTTCTCGGCGTGCTTTCCTCAGATCATGGGGAAAGCAAGCCGACCCTATACCAGGAAGCCGGCACTAAAAAACTCTGTGCATATATAATTTGATATTATTAATATTTGATTAATTGATAGTTTTTCGAAATGCCCGGAAAACTCAAATCTAATCTTTCGTAAAGGAATAATCAAACTTTGGCTATGAGAGTAACTAGAAGTAGATAATCGAATTCACAAGCAGTATTTAGAAGAATTAAGGAAGTGGAGCAATAAGCTACATTATGATGAGCTGAAACGTCATAAACGGTATTGGAATAACGGAATTGATCAAACCGTCTTATACATACAAAGTTAGCACGAAATAACTTATCCAGACGATTAATTTTTTTAACTAAACTACTACGCTGTGAACACGACTTCATTAAAAGTTTTCGTTTATGAAATTAAAAAAAATATTAAAACAGTTTTAAGATTAATTTTGCAATTCAGGGCTTAAAGTCAAAAGAAGACCCTGTTATGCGTAAAATATTTAATTGAGATTTAACACAACAAATATTTTTGGCGAATAGGCTGGTCATTTGAGGTGACTAGTTAAAATACTTACATTTGACTTCAAAATTATTAAAATTTCTTCAAACTTTAAATTGGTTTCATATTTGAATTAACATCTAGATAATGATGATAATAAACACTAGATAATTTGAATTAACATCTAGATATAACATCTAAATTTAAATTAACATCTAGATATAACATCTATATCATAATATCTAGATTTGAATTAAAATCTAGATATAGCATCTAGATTTGAATTAACATCTAGATATAACATCTAAATTTGAATTAACATCTAGATCACAACACATAGATTTGAATTAACATCTAGATATAACATCTGGATGTGAATTACCATCTAGATATAACATCTAGATTTGAATTAACATCTAGATCATAACATCTAGATTTGAATTAACATCTAGATATAAAATCTAGATTTGAATTAACATCTAGATATAACATATAGATTTGAATTAACATTTAGAACGGTGTCGATCAGACTGTTATATACATACACATTAAAATTCACACGCTTACTAAGTCGCGGGTAATATAAAATGAGAAGTTTGAAGATGGTCACTAAGAAGAGTTATCGACTTGCATTCTGAGACAGCAGCCGGAGATTTTCCAAGATGCTGCCATTCGAGTGACCACGAAACTCGGCATCTCCCGCGAAGATGCGGTCTTTTAGAAGACCTTCCCTCCTCCGAAGAGAGTAGCCCTTGATAAATGATGGCCGCCCCAGCAGTCATTAGGCACGCCGCCACCTTTTCCCGAATTATCATAATTCCGCCATCCGCCCTGGGAATCCAACAGTTGCCAAAGACAAAAGTGCATTTTAATTCGATGGAAATTGAAAAGTGGTGCAAGCAGGCCTCCCAAAATTAAAGGTAACACCGTTCTGAGAACAACTCGGCACCAGTGAACCAACCTGTCTGTGCTGGAATCTAGCGACTTTTTTTTTCCTTTCTCTCTTGCTGCAGCAATTTGAACTTCAAAATGTTGGGAAATTTCCGTTATTCAATTGGATAGTCGTGATTTGTACAAATGATGTTATTTTCCTCTTTGTCTTTTAAACAATGTAAGCTTAAATGAATAAAAATAAAAAATATCAATTGCGAAGAAGTTTGAGCAATATTCAGTTTTAAAAGAAAGAGTTTGAAGATTATTTTTAAACATTCGAAAATGAAACATTTGTTTCAAATGGATATTTTAAAATTGTTTCATGCTTTGCATTTTAGAATTATAGGGAAAGTTTAGTTATCCAGTTGAATGGTTCGGATAGTCTTGATTTGTACAAATGATGTAATTTCCCACTTTGTCTTTTAAACAATGTAAGCTTAAATGAATAAAGAGAAAAAATATCAATTGCGAAGAAGTTTGAGAAATATTCTGTTTTAAAAGAAAGAGTTTGAAGATTATTTTTAAACATTCGAAAATAAAACATTTGTTTCAAATGGATGTTTTAAAATTGTTTCATGCTTTGCATTTTAGAATTTTATAGAAAATTTTGTTACCCAATTGAATGGTTTGGATAGTCTTGATTTGTACAAATGATGTAATTTCCCACTTTCAGTTGTTTTGTCTTCTAAGCAATGTAAGCTTAAGTGAACAAAAAGAAATATCAATTGAGAACAAGTTAGGGAAATATTAAATTTTTTAAAGAAAGAGTTTGAAAATTATTTTCAAGCCCTCGGAAATAAACGTTTGTAAATATAACTGCTTTAAAATTGTTTTTATATTTTGCATTTTAGAATTATAGGGACAATTTCGGTATTTAGTTGAATGGTTTGGATAGTCTTGATTTGTACAAATGATGTAATTTCCCACTTTCAGTTGTTTTGTCTTTCAAACAATGTAAGCTTAAATGAATAAAGAGAAAAAATATCAATTGCGAAGAAGTTTGTGAAATATTCTGTTTTAAAAGAAAAAGTTTGAAGATTATTTTTTAGATTTTCGAAAATAGAATGTTTGTTTTAAAATTGTTTTCGCATTTTTCATTTTAGAATTATAGATAAAATTTCGGTAACCAACTGAATAGTTTGGATAGTCTTGATTTGCACAAATGATGTAATTTCCCACTTTCAGCTTTTTATCTTTTAAGCAATGTTAGCTTTGGTGAATAAAAACAAAATATCATTAGCGAAAAAGTTTGAGAAATACTAGTTTATAAAGGAGTCTGAAGATTAATTTTAAGCACTCGAAAATAAAACGTTTGTTAAAATAATTGTTTTAAAATTATTTTCACTCTTTGGATTTTAGAATTATAGAACAGATTTTGTTATTCAATTGAATGGTTTGGATAGTCTTGATTTGTACAAATGATGTAATTTCCCACCTTCAGTTGTTTTATCTTTTAAACAATGTAAGCTTAAATGAATAAACATAAATAATATCATTTGTGAAGAAAACTGATAAATATACAGTTTTTTTAAAGAAAGAGTTTGAAGATTATTTTTAAACATTCGAAAATAAAACGTTTGTTTAAAATAATTGTTTGAAAATTATTTTCATATTTTGGATTTTAAAATTACCGAGCAGATTTTTTATCCAATTGAAAGATTTGGATAGTCTTGATTTGTACAGATGATGTAATTTCCCACTTTCAGCTTTATTTTTGTCGTTTAAGCAATGCAACGTTAAGTGCTTAAATAAAGAATATCAGTTGCGAAGAAATCTGATAAATATTCAGTTTTTAAAGAAAGAGTTTGAAGATTATTTTTAAACTCTCGAAAATGGGATGTTTGTTTGAAAATTGTTTTCATATTTTGCATTTTAGAATGATAGGGAAAATTTCGGTAACCAATTGAATAGTTTGGAGAGTTGTGATTTGTACAAATGATGCAATTTCTCACTCTCAGTTGTTTTGTCTTTTAAGCAATGTAAGCTTAAGGGAATAAAAAGAAACAATATCGATTACGATGAAGTAGTTATTTTTTTGATAGAATGTTCAACAATTACTCTTCTAACTGAAACACTATATATTTTAGTTCTTGGATTCAACTTTCAGGATTTTGTGTCTCTGAATGTTTAAATCCATGCGTGTTTTGTTTGAATCCATAGAACTTACTGAACTTACTTTGGGATTCATTTTAAACCAGAAGAATGGAGAATTCCTGAGATTTATTTCTGCCTTCAAATGGGATTTAAGATTTTTGTAGACAAAAGTGGAGAGAGAGAATAAAGAGATTTGGACAGAATAAAGAATATAATTATTGTTTCTAATAAAATTAGTTCATTTTAGTATAGAAGTTTCTTGTCATTCTCTTCTAATAATTTTAATGCGATATTGAAAACTGTGATACTAATTTTTAAATTGATGATATAAAATGATTTCCTTTAAAGGTTTAAAAATGTAACTTCCTATAATGGAAATCAACTATTTTACTCATTATTCTATCAAAAAGGATATCCATAACAGTTGCTGACAAAATTAAAGATTATGAATTTATATTTTATACATAAATTCATAACTCATTTCCATAAGTATTTAGTTGGTGTAAAGATAGTTCATAAATTTTCGCTAATGCAATTAGAATTTTTAAAGCGATTAAAAATATTAGGTTTATCTGTTCTTTAAAACCAAATAAAAATTAAATAAACTAAAAATAAATGTATTTTTTTAAAAATTAATTTTTTAGTCAATGAACTAAACTATCTCACAAGCACATTTGGAGAGATTCTAATTAAATGAATTGTTATTATTTAAAGGGCTTTAAATTAGAATATGTGAATCTAGCTTTATTTATCTGAACCTGCTTAACACACACTTGATCAACGACACATGAAATACGCATTGATGACAGATTTGTTTGATGCAGTAGAAACAACTTTTTGAGAATATATTTTTCAGTTTAATTTTCGTGAAAATTATTTTTATATGTCACTTATTCAATAAATTGGTTTAAGCTTGTGTTTTTTATTATTTTTAATTAGCAGCAAAATAACGAAAACTGTACCTTTATTTCGGTCTCATAGATCCCTTCTGCGTTTCATTCCTTTTTTTTTTCTTTCTCTTTATTTTTTAATAACTATGCAAGTTTTCTTCCCCATTTTATTAAAAAAATGTCAAAGCTATTTCAATTCATATGAAAATAATTAAGAAAATTTATTAATGTATTTAGTCGAAAAAAAATTTAAATGATTTAAAATTCATGAGACTATTTTTAAAAATCTGTTTCTCACAAGCATCTAATTTCTGTGAACATCTAAGTAAATAATTATAATAATAATAAATCAACTCATATTTAAAAACTTTTGATTCAGAATTTCTAAGACAACGTAATATAATGTATTATCATGTCTTATGGATGTGTTCTAGACAGAATCATTGCAAGTTGCAAAGAATAAGAATGTTTTGTGGAACGAATTTAATGCATTTTTCGCAAGTGTTTAAAAATAAGAATTTTTGTTACAGAAGGAATTTTTTGGAATTGTAATAATTACTTCATAAAGTAATTATTTTGCTTATTTTCTTCTTTTTTCATATCCTTCAAAAATTATTTAATATGCCCTTAAATTTATTTTTATTAAATAAATAGAAACCGATATATATATATATAAATGAAACCACACAAATAGCTTGAAATTATTTTTGAAATACATTTTTAAAAACTTAACGCAGTTATTGAATGATGTAGATTACTACGTAATGCATAACTTCGTGTTTCATATTTCATAGGCACGTACAGTAATATTCCTATCAAAATTAAAATTTATAAGCAGTTTTAAGGATATATTGCAATCGGTTTTTAAAAAAACGAGAAATATTCATTTTACAATAATTATAACGAAACTTACTGGATACAGTGGCATCATAATATAATTTCAGATTTATCGAATTCCAATATTTTTAAATTAAGTGTAAAATTACTAATGTAAGTAGATAAAATTACTAATATAAATAGATTCATTCATTTAAAATAAAATGTAATTAATAGCATCTCCTAAAAAATCTGTGAGATATTATCTTGCTAATTATATGTACCATCAATACGTTGTGACTTACAGAATCCTGCAGTAATTTTAAAAATACAATGGCAAACATTAAACACAAAATAATTAAAATATAATTAAAAATAATTTATTGATGATGATTTTTTTTCACCCAAATAACAAAATAATTTGTTTTGTTTCTTTCTTCCAACATTTTAAAAAACAGCATATTTAGAACAGAGCAATAAATATTTCCTCATTTAAAAAATCAATCAATCAACGTGATTGATTAATCAACATATATCAACATATATATATTTATATGTTAGAATGTAAGTTTATGTGGTCAAAAAACTATAATTAATTAGGCTGGCATAGGAGAAGGCAAGTCAAAGAAATGAATTTTGCATTCAAGTAAAAATCATATTAAGAACTAAATTCATTCGTTCCTTTTTAATAAATACATTTACATAAAAAATTTACATAACTTCTTTTCCCATATGGAAGTAAATTTTTAAATTCTTAAAAATATATTTCATTTTTTTTGTATGAGAGAATTATAAAAAAAATCTGTTTGTAATTTCATAACAAAAATTGAACTGTTTTAAATAAGAATGAGTACAATGTATTTTTAGAACTGTGATTATTTTAACATAAACTTAACTCACCTCTATAAATTTTGTAATTTTCTTTAAACTCTTCAACTGTGTAGAACTTAAAAAATAAAATCCAAGTAAAATCGCCTATGTTTACTTATATTTATGGACAATTCTGGCAAATACCTTAAATTTCATACACCTAAATATTCAATACTGATATTTTGAGAAATGCATAACTACAAGGAATGAATCAAATTATGTTATTAACACAATATAAGTGTGACAAAACATGCCATTTAACCAGTTAACTGTTTAGACTTCTTCGGAAAATACATATCTAAATTGTTTTGCAAAAATTAAGCGATGAAGAATATATCCCCCAATAAAGAGTATGTGCAATATGAAATTATGTTGTAATGAAACGACTTTTGTGCATGCAAAAATGTAGAAGGAAATGTATCGGTCGGTAGTTCGCCGCTCAATTTGGATGAAAATATTGAATGAATCCACTAGAGCTAAAAAAAAAAAATGCCTGGTTTTTGTTACAGAAACGCCATTTATTGACTTATCTAAAACAATTTTTGATTGCCTAATTTCTTCTTGAATGACAATGCGTCGCAGAGATACATTTTAAAAAAAGCAATTCATATTATATACGGACTTTTTAATAATTATAATTAATAATCGCTTATTTATTCCTTCGATTTAGAATTCTACTTAACATGTTTTAAACATTTTGAAATTTACAAATATGTTTGTGTTTTTTCTAAAATTGTAATTCAGTCTGCTTGTTGTCACTACTTATTACTCCTGACGAATAAACGCGTTATAACGCGAATTGTTCTTTTTCAATAACGAGTATTCTCGTCAAAAACAGTTATATTACATCATCGGTATCATTTTCTATGCAGTGGTTTCACCTTTTTCTGTTATGTAAGATGAACTCCAACATTAAATCACGTTTAACAAGAATTATGTAAATAATAATGGGCTCCATTATTATATAAAGAGTAAAACCATTTTATTATATAAAGAGTAGACAGTTTTTTAAGAGTAGACAACATTTAAAGAGTAGACAAATATATTTTTTTAAATCCATATTTGCATTGTTTAGCTTTTATCCCTTAGTTTTCTTTAAGAAATAAAAATTCATCGCTGCCATATGTTTCCAGAAAAACAATAACATTCATTTTTAAAAAAATCATTGTGACTTGGGAAAGAACCACTTGTGAACGAGATTCATTTCGGGCCAATCACAGCGCTTCTATCGGCTAATGACACTCGGTTATTATGACTGCAATTCGAGACGGGAGGTAAATTTAGCTTAGAGTATCGATTCAAATGCACGAGTAATGAACGGTGAACGCACCAGAGCAGTTTATGAATCCGAGAAGTCGTGGTTTCCTTTTTAGTTGCCAATATCATTAAAGAACCAAAAAGTCAGCATCAAAATATGATGAATTTTTAAAAATATGTTTGTGTATTTTGCATTTCTTGTTAGCAATAATTGAAAAGAAAAACAAGATTGAGAAATTCACTATTCTCTTGCCTTCCCTGTGATTCTTTCATTTTTTTAAAAAATGACGTAGTGTATTATGGATTAAGCATCGTGTTTGTTTTATTTAATAAAACGAATTAATTTATAATTTATTACTTAATATATTCAAAACATATTTAATCTAGTAATAAAGTATGATTTGTCAAATAATATACATATGACCTTGCATATAATAATTTATTATTATTAAAGAAGAATTCTAAATAAAAAAAATTCATATGGATTTTAGTAATTTGAACTTTTATTGTTAATTGCTTGCAAACAGTTTCAAAATATTCATGTAGCAAAAAAAAAAAAAAAAAAAAAATGTTTTTCATGCTTCACTTTTTTAAATAAAGCTCGATAATGTTATTAGAAAGTGTAGTTCATTTTTTTTTCAAAGAAATTTACAAAAATAAATAAGAAACTATAAAGATAATTCTCAATTTCAGAGCTCTTGAAACGAATTTAGAATATTCACTTTTGTCTTTTTTGACATTCATTCTTGCCTATTTGACAAATTTTTTACAAATGACCAAGTCATATATCCACCAAAAGAGGCTTATCTTTCGTAGAATTCTAAAATTTTTATAATTTTTATTATTACCCATTATTTAAAAATTAGCATATCATTTAAAATGTTTCGGCTAGAAAATATCTTTTTGACCAATCCAAGTACATTATTTGTGCTTTCTAAAAAGTTCCAAACTTCAAAGAAGAAAAAAAAAATTAGTAAATTATTACTGCTTTCTCTTAGGGATTTACAGTATGTTATAAATAACTTTGTGTATTTAATAAATCAATGCAAGACTAATTAATGAGAATTATTTCGATAATAATCATAATCATGTAATTAACTTCAAACAATAATTTTCTGCATAATGATGTGTAGAAAGAAGTGTGATTTTTTCCCCAATTTTTTTAGTTTCTTTTTAATATTACGTCTTTAATATTTTATTTTTGCAATGTGCGGGTTATCTTGTAAAAATTTATCACGAGAGTTAAATTTTCTTAAAATATTATAAATTTAATCTTTTTTAAAAATACAAATGGGAGATATTTTGCATAATTTCCACAACATTTCAAAAACTCATTAAGAATGACATCATATAAAATATCAACCAATATGTCTGTAAATACTTTTGTGTAATTATGTATGAGAAACTATTTATGTAATTATGTGTAGGATATTGTGAGCCTTATTCTAAATGAAGACAAACATTGTATTTAATACATTATGTCTCAAAATGTGTGCATAATTCGAATAACTATCACACAATTATTAAAACACATGAAAGTTCCATTACATAGATTTATTTAAAATTTCATAAATTACTAGAAGTGTTTGAATTCCAATAAGTAATTCGATTCACAGTTATTCCCCTAATACAAAGACGTTATTGATAAAAAAAATAAGGATATTTTATTATTTTAAATAGAATTCCCTCAAAAAAAATTATTCCACTTATTTCTCTTATTAATCTACTTACCTACTTCTCTTAAGTATTTTTAACAATTAGAATTAAAGAAAAAGAAACAAAACATCCAAAAGTAGCGCCATCTTGTATGGTGCTTGTGAAGATTCATTCGAATGCAATAATGTAATACTTTATTTTTATTTTCTTTGATGAATCTCAACATTTTTTTTTTTTTACTTCCCTGAGTTCA
This sequence comes from Argiope trifasciata, assembly GCA_026543055.1. Taxonomy (NCBI): domain Eukaryota; kingdom Metazoa; phylum Arthropoda; class Arachnida; order Araneae; family Araneidae; genus Argiope; species Argiope trifasciata. The sequence goes on from JAPMOQ010033665.1 coordinate 158,470, forward strand.
AGTAACACATTTTTGGAAAATGTCCATCGGTATGTTTCCCTGTGACGAAAGTAACTCTGAAACTATTTGATTTTAAAGGACGAAATTTGATATACTGTCTTTGTACTTTCACCTTAACGGTGCTCGTTTACAACGAAAGGCGCACACCTCTGCCTTCATTCGAAAGAGCTCCACTCATTCGGGCTTGGTAGGTCCAAGTGGAATTAGACCCACCCACCACCATATCAATTTTGCAGATTTCCGTCCAATTATGACAAAAATTGGCTCTTCTGTCCGCTTGTTCGAATATAATTCAACAAATTAACTACAAAACAAGGAAGCTAGATAGGTAAAACTCTATACATAAAATTAACATCATTATTCTAGGCACATTGAATTTTGAGCCTAACACACCAAAGAATTGGCCATACTTTCAAAGATACGTAAACTTCATAATTCATACACATAATGGCTTAGTAAATCAAATTTGGTAAGGGATTTTGTGACTTCAGTTCTAAATTTTTGTTCCAATTGAGTAGGAAAAATGCGTCCGAAGTACAAATTCGATTTTCCAATACTATTAACCGCATACCAGGGCTTAATCCCTAAATAATTCGCCAAAGGTTACACGATATATGCAGTTAAAATTCTATATTGAAGCCAAAGATTAATATTTTGTAACTATTGTGCACATCAAAGCCATAAAAGGTGTTCTACGGGAGAAAACCTTTATTTGATAATATGCCAGAAAGTTTTGGGGAGACCACTCCGTCTCGTTTAGTGATAACTAATCAATCAATCTTGGCTTATATTCTGCATTAGAAACATAATGTTACCTCTAGGAAAGAAAAATACCATGACAGCGTTTATAAAGCTGCTTGTTTTTTCTTAACCACATGTTTGCCAGAATTGTAGCAAAACAGTCGCACACATAGAGATAATAGATGGATTTATCGGCAAAAAACAGAAGGAAAACATCAACCAGTCTTTCATTGTAAAGATATGTCTCCATGAAATCCGTATCTGAAATTGCATCATGAATTAAAAGCAAAATAAAAATTATTTGCATATTTATATTAAAGCATGAACGTAATTTCAGATATTCTATTTCATTGGCTAAATTATGAAAATTAAAAATTAATTCTATATTAAAGCCAAAGATTAATATTTCGTAACTATTGTACACATCAAAACCATACAAAGCGTTCTCTTTGAGAAAACCTTTATTCGATAATATTCTATATATGCCAGAAAGTTTTGGGGAAACCACTCCTGCTGGTTTAATGGTAGCTAGTCTGTCAATCTTGGTTTATATTCTGAATTACAAACATAATATTACCTCAAGAAAACAAAGAAAAATACCATGGCATTATCTGCAAATGATTATTGTTTTTTCTTAAACAGGACCAAAATTCTAGCAAAACAGTCACAAACGTAGAGATAATAGACGGATTTATTGGCGAAAAACAGAAGGAAAACATCAACCAGTCTTGCATTGTAAAGAAATGTCTCCATCATATCCGTATCTACAATTGCATCGTGAATCAAAAAGAAAATAAAAAGTATTTACATATTTATATTAAAGCATGAAAATAATTTCAGACATTCTATTTCATTAGCTAAATTAGGAAAATTAAAAAATAAACATCAAAAATAAATAAAAGTGAAAGAAAAGAAAACAAAATACAATGACAGTATTTTAAGACTTATTGTATATTTTAACCTTATGTTTACCAGAATTCTAGCAAAACAATCACATGTGTTGAGATAATAGACGAACGAAAAACAAAAGGAAAACATCAACTAGTCTTGCACTGTAAAGAAATATATCCATCATATCCGTATCTGCAATTGCCTCGTGATTTAAAAGCAAAATAAAAATTATTTACATATTTATATTAAAGCATGAACATAATTTCACACATTCTATTTCATTGGCTAAATTATAAAAATTAAAAATAAATCAAAGTTCTGAGATTAATACCGGTAACAAGTCTGTATCCAACAGGATACAGACTTGTAAAGAAATGTCT
>JAPMOQ010033665.1:160491-178403 GCA_026543055.1 Argiope trifasciata
TAAAAGTGCTGGGATTAATACCCGTAACAAGTCTGTATCCAACAGGAGCGTGTTGTGAGACAACGTGTCCTTTGGATTCGTGTCGGACGTGACTGTACTTTATTTTAAGAATATTTCTCCCTGCTCCGCAAATACGTCACGTTCGGCCAGCCAACAGACTCTTTTTCGTAGTTAATGGGGCAGCATGCTTCTTTTTAATTCATTTTTATTTATTTATTCGCTTGCCACCGAACCCAAATGCAATTACAGCTCCATAAAATACTTAATTGCTCGGCTAAAAATTCCGCTTGGCTCCGGCTTTTTCTTCTCCCCGTGTTTTTTTTCCCTGTTTTCCTCTTCCAGTTTTCCCGTTTCTGGGAAAGAGAGAGCCGCAGAAGCAAGCAGCTATTGACGCCGCACTCTTGAAATGTTAATAAGATGGTTTGGGGAATTTTTCTTTGTATCTTTCTTTTCCACCATTCCTCGTTTAGTTCTGCGTTATTAGTGGTATTTCTAACTTCTTGGGCCTGTTCTTCTTTTTTCTTTTTTTTTTCTTTCCTCCCTTCTTTTCTTGAGGAATGGAAACTTCTTTAAAATGCAAAGCGGATGTTTGCTGCTAGATTCGTAATTACCGTAAATTCTCCGATCTTCTTCTTCAGTTCAAGCGTTATTTTTTTTCTTCTTTTTTTTAAATTTCCTTGTTTTTTTCCTTTTCTTTCTCCAACAAAGCATCTTTTTAAAAAAAAATCGAGTGTCTATTTCTTTCTTTATGGTGGATACATGAACACAAGGCGTTTGGATTTGTTTCTACAACGCCATTAGCAGAGACTTCAGAGATTCTAAAATTAAATGAGAAGAATTCTTCCAAAGTTTGGCATCAGTATGCATTGGTGTGTCTTCACTTTAACTTTCTCTTGCAAGATACACAATGAAAACAAGTGGGAATGATCCCCAAAAAACTTTTTCTCTCATGCTTTTTAATAAAAGTGTAATACCTCTTCTGGTCCACGTAAAAACTGCATAGCTTAAGGATAGTAATGAACATCACAAATGCTTATAAGTACACTCCCGACTATCTGGCTTTTGTACAATCCGTACTACTTTTATTGTAATTAATGTCGGAAGCAATTCATTGGAAGCTGATATTACTATTTTCGCAAATTTCGTGTGTAAAATATACAAGCTGTGATAGGAAAAGAGTAGCGGTCTGCTTGTTTGTTTCTTGTCAATCGCTGCCACCGTTCTTCGTTATAATTTCACAGTACATACAGTATTCGTAAATTGTTTTTGGAGCAACTTAATGTTTTTAAGAGTGCCAATAAGGATATTACAAAATTAGTTCTTATTTGAACACTTATACATCCTTCAACTTCTTTTCATAAATCTTCTTATACTCGAATAAATTTTTGAAGTGTGTAGTACAGTATATAAAAATTTATGAGCAGTTGGTACAGAGTTTTCTATTTTAACGCGACAAGCTATCGGCAACTGCTTTCATGATTCACTAGATAACTATGAGTTTCCATTTTGCGTCGTTTGATGGTAATGATAGGCTTAGTGTTCAATCAGAAGTGAATAAATAAGCCCTAAAACAATGGGTTTTGGTATAAGAAATTCTTGAAGCGTGTAGTGCAGTATCTTTTTCTTTATTAAATTCTTGAAACGTGTAGTGCTGTATATAAAAACATACAAACTACCAGTACAGAGCCATCTATTTTAGCCCCACACGCTACCGGCAACTGCTTTCATGATTCACTGAATAGCTATGAGTTCGCATTTTACGTGGTCTGATGTAAATGAAGGGCTTAGTATTCAATCAGAAGTGAATAAATAAGCATTGTAATTAGGAGTTTTGTAATAAAAACTTTGTCTTCTGGTATTGGTAGGGGGCTGGGGCAGAGAAATAGAATTATTGAACCCCTGCCAATCTGGCATGTCCTTCCACAACATTAGATCCTATACTTGGGAGAATATTGGTTACATAAATTTTCAGAATTCCATAAATGAGCGTTTTGTGCTTCTTAGAATAAAAGAGCAGGTGCTTTGTACCTTTTTATTTCAAATGACTGAAATCGAAAGTCCACCCAGATCTCCAATTTTAATACTAAAATCAAATAGTATCTACTTAAATTGCTGCATTTACATGCATACTAATGTATACAGGATCTTAGACCAATTGCATTCAAAAGTTAACATAAATCTACTTTAGATACTGAAATTCTTTGCCAAATTTAATTATTTAGCATTCTATGTGTTGCTGTTATTGTGTCCACTTATAATCGTACAAGTAGAGAAACAAACTTTCGCGAATGGATTGGTTCAAAATATGATAGAAATCTAATTAAATTTGGCCTAATTCCCTTAGACCAAATTAATGTATAAATTTGGTGTAAAGATCGCATACCAAATTTTATGCCTTTACTACAAAACATTTCTGAATGACAGTGCCGACAGATAGACATTATTTCAAAAATGTGTTTTTAATTCGGGGAGATCTGAAATGATAAACTGAAATTGGAATTTTTTTGAAGATTGCAATCTTACTCGACTCAATTCATGTAAAGAATATTCAGTTATCATGTCTCTATTGCCTTCTCAAACTTTACAATATTTTTCACAAGAAATACCACTTAACAAACAAAATATCAAAGCAAAATAAATAACTAAACCCATACTCAAGAATATATAGTTTACCTTTTCCATATAGCTGTTTCCTATCACAGAAATAAATAAATTTTACCTTTGAATTTTTCCAACATTATTTTCTCAATCGGAATATCTGAAGCATTTTTTAAATAAAAATATTCAAAATGAAAGACTATTTTTAAATAGCAGAATTATTTTTCCGTTTTTACTTTAACGTATACAAGAGAAATCGAAAGTGAAGGTACCAAGCAATCTCCAATAATCCGGTCAAAAAATATAATTTTTAGCTTTGTATCCGTTAATCTATATGTCTATGTGTATGGGAACTTGATAATATAAAATGGGGGACCAGTTGAATAGATGAATCTCGCATGTACGTTTTACATCTGAATTCAAAAATGCTCCTCAAAATTAATTCGGTTTGTATGTCTTCATTCATGGAAGGAAATATTAATAAAGTTTATCAAATACTTAAGGAAAATATTAATAAAACTATCTTTCATTTTGTTTTTTATATGAGCCCAATGACACAAGAGAAAAAGTTAAATAAATAAAATTTTATATATGACTATCTGGTACTCGGAGTGTTGCTGCCACAGAAGAAATAATTTGGGAAATATCGTTTGGAATTAGAAATAGTTATCTTGTTTAATTAAGAATGATATTTATTTTTGAATCGGTAATGTATACATTCATTAAAATTGAGTGATATGTAAAAGACAAGCGTAAATAATATTAATTCTATTATTTTAACTTTTTTTATTCCAGACTTTAGGGTTGGTAATATTTTCTTCCATCTTCTGCAAAAATAAATAAGTGCAAGTAATAAGTATTCAAATTTTCATCGCAATCGGATGAGTGGTACGGCAGCGCATAAAAAACATACAAACAAACATTCACTTTTATTTATACCAGCGGGTGACCGAGCTCCTCTCGGAGAAAACAGGTATCGAAGCTAACTCGAAGATTTAAATTTTCAATTGTGATTTATCAAAACAATACATGCCATAAGAAAATTTGTGAAACCATTGGTGAAAAGATAACCGGTTAAAGTGCACCATTGTAAACTATTCTAAACAGAGTTTGGAAAGGGAACTATTCTATACAAAGGTAAAGATTGAAGTGTGTTGAAGTTCAATATTTTTGACAAATTTATTTAGAAAAACCAAACATATATACATACATAAGAAACATATTATAAACCTATAACAGCATTAACATAAAACTTTATTAGTTCGCCATATTGGCTATAGATGGCAGCACGTTACCGCTTGAAAATTTAAGTAGCCATTATGGCGAACTAATAAAGTTTGAAAATATCCTATCTGTAACTCCGAACAGCTCGACCGTAGCGCTTCAAAACCGGCGCCAATCGATTCCTCGTGGCCAAAAACCCCAGACCCCCAAGTTTACCGGAGTTTATTAATTCTGGGGCGATTTTCGACTTGGCAACCATTCCTCGTGTTATAGTATTAGATAGATTACATAATTTTGCTATGCCTATAATCATCCCGTAAGAGCAAGTAATAAGTAGTCAAAGTTTCATCGCAATTGGATGAGCGATAAGGCACCGCATAAGAGACATACAGACAAACATTCATTTTTATTTATGTAGATTGTGTTATCAAATCTGAAGGTGTATTAAAAATTTGGGCCAAAATACAACGATAAGAAGAGATCAGAAATGCATATTTGGTTTCACCTGTTACACTTATTATAATCTAAATACAAAAAGCGCCAAAATGTAGATTATAATTTTAGTTATTTTAACGTCCATTTTTAAAGCAATTCAAGGACTATTTTGGGACGGACTTCATACTTTGTAGCCATGCTGAGATGACGAGGATGACACCTGAGCTGACACTGCTTCTCTCGGCTTCCACAACACACCAGCGGGAGGGCGTTTGGTTCCAGTGGATTTGGTATGCATCAGGCCTGCTTATCTAAATAATTAATTTTATAAATCTTCTTTACGGTAAACCAGATCGAATTTAGACAGGATATGCATTGGAATCCCGACTTAATGACATATTTCTATTATCGTTTGCAATATCTGTATCATTAATTCAATATATATATTTTTTTTATTATAAAATGTGATAGTTTCTAAAAAAATAAATGCAAAGCTAAGGTTTCTATAAAATCTGCAAGAGCACGTCAAAGGGAAAAAATTGAGTTTTATCACCGTGTTGCCATTATTTTGACGGAAGTTCAAATTAAAAAATATATAAAAAAACTATCATCGTATATTAAATTTAAAGAAATGCAACTTTTAGCAAGTGACTGGATAAAATATAAAATGTGATATTTTCTTTAAAAAATGCAAGGAAAAGGATTCTATGATCGTTTGCAGTATTTAAATCATAAATTGAATAAATTATCTTTATTTATACAGGATTGAATTTATACAGGATCTGCATTCAAATTCCTTTCCAATGGCCAATTTGTAAAATATTATTAATAGCCATATATATTGTTTAATACTATTAATTTGATCTAAATGAAGTAAATAATTACATTTTATGTAGTTTGAGTCAAACAATGCATTTATGAATAATGAGTTTTAGATTTCTTTATACTTTGCTCTGTGAGCCATATTTTACAAAATGTTTTTATTAATTTTTTAAATAAAAGTTGCTACACCAATTAGTCTTCGAAATCCATCATTAAAACTGACTGATTTATAAAATTAAAGAATATTATTAGGAAAATGGGTTCTTTTAGAGCTTTCAGTCCATCATCTTAAAGAAAATATTAATTTCAGGCCAATCAATGCCCGGAGTTACTTCAAGGCTAATGAATATGAGATTTAATTGAAAATTTTAGAACCCATTACTCATGGCGAACCAGCTGGTCGCCAAAGGCGGCTAGTATTTTAGATAAGGATGTTAAACCAGTCTTGTCTTTTTCGTCACTACAATATAGATCTGCAGAAAGAAAAAAAAAATCCTATTTAACTTCTTTAGCGATCGATTCGCAAGAGGAAAGTCAGTAAAAGCGATCATTCGCACTATCTGCTCTTTAAGAAAATGCTATTCATTATCTCCAAGATAGGGGATAAAAACGATCTCAATCAAGGTACCTCAAACATCTTTTGCCCCGAGGTCTTTTGCTGCAGCAGTCGGTCCATCCGTCATCATTTCGTGAGCTGAGAGCCGCACTTAAGCGCAATTTCTACTGTTCTATTGAGGCATCAGTTCTACTTTTGGGATCCTGTAATGGAAACGTAGATACTTATATTTACAGCTTCGGCGTGATGTTCGTCACCTGCAATTGAAAAAAAAATTGTTATATTTCTTTACCTTTTCGCTTCTTATAATGTTGATAAGAAGGACTCAAGACTCCATAATATGAACATAAACATATAACAATAATTTTTGATGTAGAATACTTATCTATATGTATAAAACGCTTAAGTACGTGGCACAGAAATGAAGCTTATAAATAACTAGCTATTACCTGCCACTCAATTCGCGTGGAAATTTTGATGTATATGTACGAAAATCAATCAAATAATGACAAATAAAAAAATCAAGCCGAACCTAAAAACGATACATTTAAAAGTATAAGCATACACGAAAAATATATATCATAAATACAATTTAATAGCAAAAACACACTACTAATGTAAAAACAATTTATTTACATTGTATACCCAAAATAAAACAAAACAGTAAATTAAGTCCGTATTTATTTAAAATCAGGTCAAATCCATTTTATTTATTGATCGATATTGAGATAGATACAACTGTATTATACACATAATTTTTAAACTTTTAATTTAAATGAAAACACAGTTGATGTCACGACAATCACGCGCGAATTTTACAGGCCTCAGCATCCGAAGTTGGGATATGTCAATCTTAACGTTCATTGGTTATTTATCAATACGATTTGGACAGTTGTTTCTGGAGGCAAGACAAATGTTTATTTAAACACTGCTTTAAAAAAAATGCTCGTAACATAATTTTCTCGTGTTATCCATTTCATCTTAGTAAGACCGAAGACAAAAACAGTAATAAAAAACAGTCTATGTTCTATTCCCGACTGTAATCTTTCTTTGTGCTAAATTTAATCCAATTCCGTTTTGCCATTCTAGCATGACTGAGTAACAAACATCCATCCATCCAAACTTTCACATTTAAATATTAGTATAGATTGTTGAATGGCAACAGTTCAAATATAAACAAATCATCCGGTAAAATGACGGATCTCTCAATCCCAGAAAAGCACAATCTTATTATGTCGGATGGCTATTCAGTTCTGTTAGCACTTAAAAATGTCACTTTTCACTCTCCTAAGGTCATCCAAAGACTCGCCTCAAAAATTTATAGCAAGAAAAACTAAATCAAGAAATAGTACTTTTGTGGATTCCTGGACATTCCGGAATTTCTTTTAACGAAGAGGCTGATTATCTGACGAAGAAGGTCTCGGCATCTACACCATTTCTAGAATGGATTTCTCCTGAAGATATTTTTTCTACAATGAAAAAAATCTCTAGACAAAGCGCATACGAAAAATACCTAAAAAGTAAATATCAACCATTATTGAGTGAATTCCCCGACATTATATTCATCTCAAAATGGACAGAGAACAGAATACAAGATAAAATCATTGCCCGTATAATCAGCAAAACCATCATCACTCCAGGAATTCTTCATAAATACAATCTTACAGATAACCCTTTGTGCAGCAAATGTGGAGAGATAAATCATATTTCTCATATCCTTCTCAAATGTCAAAAATATTCAACGTACAGAACGGTGTTATGGAACTAGCTACAAATAGATGATCCCGATATTTACTACGATGTTCTCTTATCCCATGTTTTCGCCAACAAAAAACATCTGCTCATCTTTCTGCACTCTCTCAAGTACTTTGATATTTCTTCAGTTGCAAAAACGAACTCTCTGTGAGTGAGCGCGCATCCTTTTTTTTCACTCCAGCAGGTGGTGCTTCCTCTGTGCATTTCGGAATACAGGAATGTTAATTTCGAGAACTTTAATCGCTGCTTTGTGGCAACCAGGGGATTATAGCCTTTGTCGCTCCATATCCCATAATATTTACATTCAAGGTTCAAGGTTTATGACGAGCCTATGTCGTCATTGGTTTTTCATGCCATATACCACAATGTCGAGCCATACTCATCATGCGATTAAAATTACTAATGAAAATAATAAATTTTATTTAAAATTTCTAGCGTACTGAATCTGGAAGCATTTTAATTACTTATTTTGACATAATAAGTCACTATTCCATATTATTTACTTTAGATTATCCTGGTAGAAGTTACAGCCACATTGTTGTTCGTCAGTGGATTTCATTCTTATAAACATTTTGAGTGAATATCTGTCTTACTAAAAGGAAACCAAATTCAGGTTTTTTATTTTATAAATCCAAGTTAAACTCCGAAATTTCGAATTTGTAAACTTCAAATTAATTGTCTTGGTTTTAAGAATGGGCAGTAGATTTGATTTCAGTAATTGTTTGTTTCAACATAGTTTAGATTTTGGATAGATAAAACTCAGAAAGGGGTCAACAGCCTACTGGAGCTTATCTGTCATATGCCAGATATTTTGAGGATAAGCAGCAACAACGATATTATGTTTAAAGAGTGAACAACTTCATTAACAACATAACATATATTTATGATTAACAACAAGCAAGCCTGCAAAGCTTCAACTGACAATTCAAGTTCCAGTTTCCTATTTTCTAAATACAAACTAAGCTGAAATTTCGAATTTGTAAACTTCGAATTAATTGCCTTGGTTTCAAGAAAGGGCAGTAGATTTGATTTCAGTAATGTTTTGTTTCAGTAAAGCTTAGATTTTGAATAGATAAAACATCATAAAAATTCATGAAAATTTTTATGCTCATTTAACTTGACATCTTATACAATTGCATTTTCTGTTGCCATCAAAATTTGGAGTTGTGGGTAAGATTAAGTTATGCTTTTCGAAAAGATTGCAAGAAAGTGAAGATTGATGGTCGAAAGCAGCTTAACTCTATTACATAACTGGACTTTTAACAGCTCGTTCATTTTTCACCACCAACGCCCGCCTCAGGCTCATGCCCAGCCCAACCTCTGCCCAGAAAGATAATCTTGTTTCCCCTTCCATATTTGGCCACTTTCAAGATCTAGGCCATAATTGAATCATTAATTTGACAGTTATCTTGATGAAACCAATCATAATCTGATATCTCTCTGAAGCAGAAAAAAATACATCCAAAGTTGATATTAAATAACAAAAAGTGCTTGATAAAAGAGACGGTTTGCTAATTGGAGAAAGATACTTGGCTTATCGTTTCCTCTGGGATATAGATATAAGTAGACTTGATTTCAGTAATGGTTTGTGTCAGTAAAGTTTAGATTTTGGATTGATAAAACTCAAAAAGAAGATTCAAAACGCCATGAAAATTCATGAAATTTTTTGTACTAATTTAACTTGACATCTCACACAATTGCATTCGCTATTGCCTTCAAAGTTTGGAGTTATGGGTAAAATTAAGTTATGCTTTTCGAAAAAATTGCAAGAAAGATAATTTTGTTTTCCCTTCCATACTTGACTACTTTCAAGATTTAGACCAAAATTGAATCATTTAACTTGACATTTAGCTTAATGAAACCAATCATAATCTGATATAATTTCTTCTTCGATGCAGAAAAAAAAATAACTACGAATTTCATATTAAATAACAAAAACTGCTTGAGGAAAGAGACGGTTTAATAATTGCCGAAAGATACTTGGCTTATCGTTTCTTCTGGATGTAGATATAACTGTCTGATATATATATATATATACACACAAACAACAGAATGAATTCTATATTCTAATTTAAAATCCGTTATTACTTTTACGATTGCTGGCTTTGATGCAGAAAAAAATAAATCTAAACTTGATAGTAAATAACAAAAATTGCCTGATGAAAGAGACGGTTTGCTAATTAGCGAAGGATACTTGGCTTATCATTTCTTCTGAGATGCAGATATAATTGCTGATATATCTACGCCCCGAATGAAGATTTCTACATTCTAATTTTAAATCCGTTGTTACTTTTGTGATTGCTGGCTTTGATGCAGAAGATTACTACATTCTACACTGATGGAAAAAAAATCCCAACACCAAGAAAAAATTATTGTACAGTAATGAAATTTTAGGAATACATTTGTCTAGGTAACATATTTAATTGATTAAAGTTTCAAGATCACAGGTAGAGCCATTGGCGAGAAGAGGCCTTTCAAATGTAAAATGTTGGTACATTAGTAACCGGTGTAACCGCCAGAATTTTGAATGCAAGCATGCAAACGTGCATGCATTGTGTCGTACAGGTGTCGGATATCAGTTTGTGGGATGGAGTTCCATGCCTGTTGCACTTGGGCGATCAATGCATTAACGGTTAATGCTGGTTGTGGATGACGCTGGAGTTGTCGTCCAATGATGTCCCATACGTGCTCGATTGGAGAAAGATCTGGTGATCTAGCAGGCCAAGACAACATGTCGACACTCTGTAGAGCATGTTGGGTTACAACAGCGGTATGAGGGCGAGCGTTATCGTATTGGAAAACACACCCTTGAATGGTGTTCATGAATGGCAGCACAACAGGTTGTATCACTAGACTGATGTACAAATTTGCAGTCATTGTGCGTGGGATAACCACGAGAGTGCTCCTGCTGTCATACGAAATTGCTCCCTAAACCATAACTCCAGGAGTAGCCCCTGTGTGTCTAGGCCGCAGGCAGGTCACTAGCAGGCGTTCACCTGGCCTCCTTCTAACCAACAAACGGCTATCACTGCGACCAAGGCAGAACCGGCTTTCATCAGAAAACACAACAGATCTCCACTCCGTCCTCCAATGAGCTCTAGCTTGAGACACCACTCACGTCGCAAACGGCAGTGGTTTGGAGTCAGTGGAATGCACTGTACAGGGCGTCTGGCTCGGAGCTGTCCTTGAAGTAACCGATTTGTAACAGTTCGTTGTGTCACTGTGGTGCCAACTGCTGCTCGAATTTCAGCTGCAGACGCAGTACGATTAGCCACAGCCATACGCCGAATACGACGGTTTTCCCTCTCACGTGGCCGCCCGGAACCTGGTCTTCTTGAGGCAGTACCTTCCCTTGACCACTGCCGCCAATAATCATGCAGAGTGGATACATTCCTGCTAAGTCTTTCAGCAATATCGCGGAAAGAAAACCCACCTTCTCGTAGCCCTACAACACGACCTCGTTCAAACTCAGTGAGCTGTTAATAATGGCTTCTTCGTCTTCTCAAAGGCATCCTTGACTCATTAATCCGCTACGTCAAATCTCAACGTAAATAACTATCACAAACCTTACAGCGCTTATTTAAAGCAAGCCTCATTTGCATGTTCATAGCGTCGCTACTAGCGCCACACTTACGCGCGTAGCTCAAAATTTGAATCGACGTCATCTTTCAGATGTATAAACACGCCTACCAAATTTCGTTTATCTAGCACAGCTCCTTCCTAGTATTGGGATTTTTTTTCCATCAGTGTAATTTAAAATCCATGATTACCTTAGTAATTGCTGGCTTTGATGCAGAAAAAAAAAATCCAAACTTGATATTAAATAACAAAAATTCCTCGATGAAAGAGACGGTTTGCTAATTGGCGAAGGGTACTTGGCTTGTTTCTTCTGGGATGTAGATATAATTGTCTGATATATCTACGCCCCGAATAAAGATTTCTACATTCTAATTTAAAATCCTTTATTACTTTTGTGATTGCTGGCTTTGATGCAGAAAAAAATAAATCCAAACTTGATATTAAATAACAAAAAAACTGCTGGCTGAAAGAAACGGATTGCTAATTGGCGAAGGATACTTGGCTTGTCGTTTTTTCTGGGATGTAGATATAATTGCCATATATATCTACACCCGAGAATGAAGATTTCTACATTCTAATTTAAAATCCTTTATTACTTTATTGATTGCTGGCAAACTATTTATACTCTGTTCCATAGAAGGTCATTAAAAGAAAGTGGCAAAATAAAAGGAAATACTTATTAAGAAATTCAGAGGAGTTCAATGCCTTTAGTAGAGAATATCTGAAGATCAGTATGTGAAAAAGGATTTTAAGAATTCAAGAATCCCGATATTTGTAGTTAAATGACGTTTGTATCATGCCACAAAGTTATTGGGTCGTTCGGAAAGTAATTTCGTTTTTTCCTGACAAAGGATTTAAATGCATTTTTCGCACCCAATTTCATACTTAAACCGCAAAATCATTTTATGTTTTAAGAGCTGATATAGCAAGGCTTGAGTGTGAAAAAGTGCAGCTGATTCTTCGCAGTAGTTTTTGGATGGTGCCCTTTTAAATATGGAGAGCAATAAACAGCATTTTCGTCATTTTTTTTTCTTTTTTGCTATAAAAGGTAAAAATGCTGTTCAAGCCAGAAATAAATTAGCCAATATGTGTGGAGAAGATGTGTTAACAGTACATCAGTACCAGAATTGATTTGCAAAATTTTTCCTTCAAATGAGGAGGCCAAAAACCACCTCGATCAGTTTTTTTTTACAGCAAAGACCTAAACTTTTATGAGCGTGTAAACATGTTACTACCAAAAATATGGCAAAAGGTATTAGACCAGAATGCCAATTTTATAATTTAATAAATAATTTATTCATTAAACGAAAATTTCTTTTCATTTTGACAAAAAAATACGAAATGACTTTCCGAACAACCCAATAGTTACTGTTTGTCAACTAATTATGAAACACTCCCTGTTTTTGCGCATGCGTTAGGATAAGTGTAATTAATCAAAATAAGAATGAAAGAAAAGACGAATGGGAGAGATATTTACATTTAACAACAAAAAACTCGGATTTCTCCCAGAATTAATTATAATAAGGTTTAGAAATGGCACAATACTCACATATAAGTGAAAAAAATTGAACGGAAAAGTATTTAACAGGGAGAGAATAAAGGTCAAAGAATGACGAAGAATTCCGGAAATTTTATTATCCTTCCGTGTTTCATCCCTTAGTGAGATAGAATCGATGAAAAGCAGTAGCCTCAAGATACTAAAACGAACAGTATGATATAGGATTCGATAGTCGATTTCATCGTAGATCCCCTTAATATGCGGAGTTTCCTCAAATCAAAGATTTAAATCATTGCGACCAAAGAAGCATAAAAATATAGAAGTAATCAAGGCTGTTATTCAATATAAAACATCTGAGAGGTATTTTTTATTAGTAAATTGAAAAAGTGACTCGGTTCATTCATTTCTTGTAATCATTTTAAGGAAACGAGAACTAAGTTAGTTTTTTACTCAGTTTTGAGGAAGCCCAGTCTTTTACCTGTTTAGAGCTGGTTAAAAATCATATAATTCACATAGAAATTTTATGGAAATGTTAAAATAGCAAATTTCGATGTCAAAAGAGAAATGGATGACTTTGAATGAATACAAAAGATGAAAATAGAATAATTATATTATATATAATGCAGAATTTCTAAACTTTATAAAACTTTTTTTAAGACGTTAACCTACTATACTGAAGTAACATAACCCACATGTAACACAAAACATAACCATTATTTAACTTAAAGTAGCAATTTGCTAAAAATACAAAATCCTTTAGACGCAGTTTAGTATCTCGTTTTTCCAACTTTTCTTATATAGAAGAAAGTAATGATCATTATTAAAATTAATCATGGTATTTAATTAAAAATGGAAATAAATTCACAGTTCTTCAAGTGAAACTACCTGATAAAATAAGATTTTATTTTTTGCATAAAGAAAAAACGAGAAGGAAAAAAATAATAATTTTGCTAAGCCTTGTTTCTAAAAGTTTGACAATATAGCCTTGATAAGCCTTCTTTCTAAAAACTTTTCAATATAGGCTTTTTTCTAAAAGCTTGCCAATAAAGCCTTGTTATCGTTATTAAGCCTTGTTTTTTAAAAAGTTTATCAATATAGCCTTCCTAAGCCTTGTTTTTAAAAATTTATCAATATAGCTTTGCCAAGTCTTGTTTCTAAAAGTCTGCCAATCCAGCATTGTTTGCCTTGCTAAGAATTGTTTATAAAACCTTGTTAATATAGCCCTGCTAAGTATTGTTTCTAAAATTTTGTCAATATAGAGTTGTTAACTTTTCTAAAAAAAATTTCTGAAAGCTTGTCAATATAACCTTGAAAAGCCGTGTTTCTAAAAGTTTATCAATAAAACATTGTTAGCCTTGCTAAGAATTGTTTCTAAAAGCTTGTAAATATAGCCTTGCTAAATCTTGTTTCTAAGAGTTTGTCAATATAGCGTTGTTAGCCTTGCTAAGAATTGTTTCCAAAAGTTTGTCAATATAGACTTGGTAGCCATGCTAAACTTTATTTCTTTTCAACCCGGTTGAATATTCTATTTATTTGTAACTAGACGTATTTTGACATTATTTAACAATAACATTATTTATATGCTTAAATTGTTTTTAATCCCATCTTATACCTCATAGCATTTTCCGGGACAGCAATGGCTACGTTCGCCAACTGGACTCGGGGGTGGAGTACTTAATGCAAACCATTAAAGGAAGGTAAGCGCGAAAGAAAAATGAGCTACATTTTGTTTTTGTTCCATTCTTCGAAGGAATGAATCTTTATTGAGTAGCGGCATTGTGTTGTTATTAATGGGTATTTTTGGGATGGTACCGCGCCCATTGTTGTTCGCGGGGGGTCGCCGCTTGATGAAATCGTTTGCTCTTGACCGTTTAGTAACTTGTCATTGTTTTTTTCGAGGAATTGCTTTATTAGGTGATGAATCATGCCATAAACAGGTCTATGCATGCTGACAAACAAATAAGCTTTGGTATTTCCGCTGGAAAATTCTTATTTTTAGACGTGATAGAATTTGTGTTATTAGAAGACTTTAGCCCAAAAACAGCTCATATAGTGACTTTTTAGATATTTGATTCTTTTCTCATTATAAAATACCTTTAATATATTATATTATCTAATACCTTTAATATATTAGGTTGTTCGGAAAGTAATTTCGTTTTTTCCTGACAAAGGATTTAATTGCATTTTTCGCACCCAATTTCATACTTAAACCGCAAAATCATTTTATGTTTTAAGAGCTGATATAGCAAGGCTTGAGTGTGAAAAAGTGCAGCTGATTCTTCGCAGTAGTTTTTGGATGGTGCCCTTTTAAATATGGAGAGCAATAAACAGCATTTTCGTCATTTTTTTCTTTTTTGCTATAAAAGGTAAAAATGCTGTTCAAGCCAGAAATAAATTAGCCAATATGTGTGGAGAAGATGTGTTAACAGTACATCAGTACCAGAACTGATTTGCAAAATTTTTCCTTCAAATGAGGAGGCCAAAAACCACCTCGATCAGTTTTTTTTACAGCAAAGACCAAAACTTTTATGAGCGTGTAATCATGTTACTACCAAAAATATGGCAAAAGGTATTAGACCAGAATGGAAATTTTATAATTTAATAAATAATTTATTCATTAAACGAAAATTTCTTTTCATTTTGACACAAAAATACGAAATGACTTTCCGAACGACCCAATATATACCTTTAATTAATATATATACCTTTAATTTATTATTTAATATAATAATACTATACAAGTCTGATTAGATAAGTATGTGTAAAAGCTGTTTAATTTCATCATAAATTTAAATATTAGGTAAATTAAAAGTATGTTTCAAATTTTTAATATAAAGCCACGAAGTAAAAAATAGAAAGAACGTGAGTTATTGATGAACAACAAAAAAGATTTTAAAAAAGTTTTTTCTTCATGAATTAGCATTTTATATTAGGTCATGTTAAATTGAACATTACTCATGTTCAAAATTAAAGTCACAAACAGAAAATCTGTAAAAAATGAAAAACTATTCATAGCATTGTCTCGAAATTTGGCAAGGAGATATATTATAATGGGAGAAAGAATAAAGCAACAAAGCAATATGGAAAAGATTTCAATTTTGGAATCAATAAACAGAGCATATCAAAAATTTTAAGTCATGAATCAAAGACAAAACGCTTATCTCTGGAAAAATCTGTCTAATTTATAGTGTGACAATAGTGCATTATTATATAAGACTCAGAATGAACTCTCAAACTATTTATGGCAAAAACTGTTTGTGATATGGAGCTCGACTGGATCTATGAGAAAGGAGATTTGGAGATAAGGTACAGATAAAATACCGTTTTTTTTGGTGGGGGGGAAAGAAAGAGACTTCTTGGATTGTGCACTGCTGAATGACGCTCCACATGGAGTAGTCGTGTTAACTAAAAACCTGTTAGTTTCTGGGGGTGTTATTTCTTCTAGTTGATGGATAAAGTTTATGGGGGCTGATGGGAGTTTTATTTCTCCTTGTTGATATCTCAATAAACCTTCGACTGTTTTGTAAATATCCTCAACTTCCGAATGTTGTAAATAGCAAGTATTTTAACATAGCCTAGAACAAGTTGTTCTTATGTAAATATATAGCTGTAAATGAACGAATTGTCTGAAATTCCATTTATTGAGTGAAATTCTCTTATTTGATCAATCAGGATCAAGGCATTACAGTATCTGTCATCTGGGAATTTTTATACCGTATGCAGTAGCCGAGCTCATGAAGAAGATGAGAAACCATCGTCAGCCTATATCATCATGCACTTTATGCGAAGTTGCGATCCAGCGCAAATGTCGTTAGTCTGTGGTGTCCTTGGTCGGCATTCCTGCTGACAGTACTATTTGTTTGGAATTGATTCCACAACCTAGATATCACTTCCAGTACCACTTGAAATCTCCGAACCACTTCCACTTGGGATTGGTCAATTTCAATCATGCTAATGGTTCTCAATTTGAAGGAATCGTCTGCATAATTAGGAGAACTCATTTTCACTACAAACAGGTTAACTTATTTGCTTTAATGCAATATTCCCAAATTGCAAGTAAAATATTATATAATTCCAATTATTCAACAAAAGCTATCTCTAAGCAATTCGTCTTTATTAATCAACGTTCGGAACTGTTTTATCCGTTCGTTAGAATATATAGAATAAAACTTCTATCAATTCTACTGATAGCAATTTAGAATTATTTTGAAAAAATTTTGCGACAATTTTGAACATGAATGTAAATATTAAAGGGAAAAGAAACGCAATAACATCATGAATGCTGTATTGCTAGTTGAAGTACTTAATGTGCAAAATATCAATATCATTTCACATACTACTTAGCATTTCAAGTACAAATTCGATTTATGGTGTTTGAAATTCGAAATACGATGAAAATCAAGAATTCCAAATCGATTACATTAGTTATGAATATAAAATACGATGTATTTGATAAACTTCCAAAAATATCTGTTGTTAATAAGCTTCAGAATCTTTAATAAATATTATGTTATTTTATTTATAATAGCAGTATTTTAAATATTCACAATCAGAATGAATATCAGAATTTAAATTATAAAATAAATTAAATATATTGCTTGACTTATCTGTCTAAAATTTAAAAAGAAAGCTCGAATTTCATAATTATGTGCATCTCATACAATTTTTTTATGCTTAGGAACCTTTTATTTGATCCTCAAGAAGAAAAAAAGTTAAACAAATTAATAATAAGCAAATAAAACGAGAAGCCTTGAATTTAAAGTATTGTTTTCCAGAGGTAAAACCACAATTTAGTCCAACATTGAGTGCATGAGCTTTTTCTATCAAGACTAGG
The DNA here is from genome assembly GCA_026543055.1 of Argiope trifasciata. Classification (NCBI taxonomy): domain Eukaryota; kingdom Metazoa; phylum Arthropoda; class Arachnida; order Araneae; family Araneidae; genus Argiope; species Argiope trifasciata. Next base: position 177,793 of record JAPMOQ010033665.1, read on the forward strand.
AACAATGGAAAAATTATTTCCATTTTGAAAATGTTAGGAGTTTAGTGAACCACGTGATCTTCCTGGGCGGAGCTAGCCACCAATCATATAAACATTACGTGGTCTCACTGTATATATATATATATATATCCAGCTGAAGCGAACTTGACCCTCGGACGGTGGGGAGTGTGATCTTGGCTCTCTCTCTTCCAAAAGCAACCACAGAGGAGTTTTCTAGACCCCCTATACTATGGTGTATCTGGGAGCCTTTTGTTGTTATGTTATCTAAAAAAACCAGAAAAGACAACCTGTGACTTCAAGTTATTTAGCAAACGAACAATCTTCACTATCGCGTAAATTATTGATGTATCTAGAAAAGCAACAATAATTGATTTTAAACTAGGAAGTCTTAAGAAAACCAATGCTTGATGAGAACTGAAGACTATAGGGAGAGATAAAGGTTGTGTATGAAGCAGTTTGTGTTTCGGTTATTTCGAGATTCCATCTTTTGATAAGCGTCCATTTCCCTAAACATCAAAATACATATCAAAAAACAAATAAATAATGTAGATAAATGAAATGGGAAGCCTAGAATTTAAAATATTGTCTTCCAGAGATAAAACCACAATTTA
>JAPMOQ010033665.1:178413-198356 GCA_026543055.1 Argiope trifasciata
GAAAATCAGTGTTTGATAAGAATTGAAGATTATAGTGAGAGATAAAACTAGAAATCTATGAAGCATTGAATGTTGTCTATGAAGCATTCTATGTTTCGATCATCTTGTGATTCCGTCTTTTGATAAGCGTCCATTTTTATTGAAAATCGAAATATATATCACTCTCTTGTTTGCCACTGCAAAATTCACTTTCCAGATGGTTGGTGCAGAAAGAAAATTCGTAAAACCAGATGCGTAAACCTCTCGATTCATTTCGCCCGACAGAGGCGTGAATAGAATGATTGAATCGATCTGTCAGCCATCGAATCGCATTCGAGATCTTTTGTTTCGATGGTCATTAACAAAAAAGTGCTTTCTTTGTTCCCATTAACGAATCGCAGAAACGGAAACAATGGGGCATTCGAACAGCAAAATCATCGGATTGGTGGACGTGAAAGGAGCGTGCACGCCCTATTCACAAGTGGTCACGCTTCGGCGTTTCTCTCATTGTTCGAACACCTTATTTTTTTTATTCTTATTTTCACACGGATTGCTGGCCCTAACGATTTCTGGTGGACACCTTAGAATATTGAAGTGAAATGGCTAAGCGTTCTCTTATTAAACATCTGTTAAAGAAACAAATTCTATTTTTATCAATTGTACGTTCTTCGTGATAAGGAGTCAATTGTATTGTTTTGATGCTGGTCATTGCTTTAAATGGTGTTTTTTTCAAACGAGTTGAAACCGTTTGAAAATACAAACCGTTGCGATTAAAATTTATTTCACCCTTTCCCAAAACTATAAAATGTAAAAATGGCTAATGTTAATATAAAAATATACAATACAAAAATTGCTAATGGTAATATAAAAATTGCTAATATACCATATAAAAATTACTAATGGTAATATAAAAATATGAAATATAAAAATAACTAATGGGAATCTAAAAATATATAATATAAAAATAACTCATGAAAATCTAAAAATAAACAATGTGAAAACTGATAATGGTAATGCAAAAAATATACAATACAAAAATTGATAATGGTAATATAAAAATAAACAATATATAAATTGCTAATAGTAATGTATACAATATAAAAATAAAAGTATACAATATAAAAATTGTTAGTGGTATGTGTAAAGGATTAAGCTGTGCTTTCATAGTTGATTCAGTTGATTCATTTGGTTGATCAAGATTCATCACAAGATTTGTATTCAAGATCTGTACACAAGATCTGTATTCGAAATCTGTGGTCCCGGTCTAAAAATATTATCAAGAAACAAAATTATAGATAATAAAGCCTACCATGAATAATAAAAGAAGAATATGTGATCTTATAAAGACTGGATACACTAATATTTGGGAAAACAAGTTTTCGGATTCCATAAGCTTGAGAGAGGTTTTACTTCTTCTTTTCTCACTCTAGGTCTCTTTTTCTCTTGTTACTGTTTCTACTTACGCAAGTCCGCTGTCGAAGTAAGGGATTCTAAACCACGAGTGCGTCTCTAGTTTTTAGTAGTGCCAACTAGGGCTAAGAATACGTCTAACCCCTTGAGGACCAGCGCGCGGGAAATAAAACTCAGTCACGGGACCGAACGCTCTGAAACGGAGCGTCACTACCGGCCCGCGCATTTTAAGCAGTTAAGCCTAATTTTACAAAAAAAAATCGTATAAAATCAGCATTTTAATAAAAAGACTCCAAATTTATATCCCATCACATATTATAATCCACAAAATTATATTCCCATCACATATCCCAAAACTTCTACGAAACACACACATAAAAAACGCCGCCAAAACCGAACACCACTCATAAATATTTTACTCTTACCCCTTGCAATGATCCGCTAAATGTACTCTCCCAAATTCTCCTAACGAAAAAAAGCAATAAACAAGTCACTTATCTGTCAAAATAAACACAGCGCGCAATAAATCCCAGCCCTTTAAAGAGCCGTGATTCTCACTTTGTTTACATCAATAAATATATCAAATACAGAAGCATAGAACAGAAACTAATGCCCGTTCATGAAGGTCAAATACCATATGAGTCGACCGTTGTGAAAACCATTGCCGTTTAACGCCATCTAGTAGCATTTAAAAATTCAAATAAAACCTTCCGATTTCCGATTACGCATACGCGACGCTGGTCTCTCCATATCAATCGGAGCTCTTCGCGTGGAAGCGACGTTGGGCTGATAAGAGTGGAATCGCTGCGTCGCTTCCTCGAGACCTTGGTCGCGAACGGGCTAAGCTACTCACGCACCACATTCGTTTTCTTAACCCCTTTTAACACGTTCACTGCCAAGCCTGATATCAGGACCATCTATCTAATTAGATGATCTCTTCTTTGCTATCTTTTACTGTAGTGAAGAAGGTGTCATCTAATAACGTAGATGATTTGGTTGTTGTTGTTGTTACTCATGGCACTTTAGAAGCCCACCGACCAAAAGTGTTCTACCCAAGCCTGATATCAGGACCATCTATCTAATTAGATGATCTCTTCTTTGCTATTTTTTACTGTAGTGAAGAAGGTGTCATCTAATAACATAGATTGTTTGGTTGTTGTTGTTACCCATGATACTTTACTAGGCCACTGACCGAAAGTTATCAGCTTTTTAAGCCCAAATAAGAGTCCCTTGTTTTTTCAGTAGCTCCAACTAGGGCCGAGAATACAATTTAGCTACTTCATGCTTCACATTCGCTTGCACAACCTCTTTTTACAGAGGGGCAAATTCACACTACTCACAGATAGAATACAGAATAAAAACCATGCCGTAACCAGGACTCGAACCCGATACTCCCAGATCACCGGGAAGGCGTGTTACCCCAATGCCAGAACGCCACATACCTTTTTTATTTTACCATCAATCCATAGCACTCCATTGGTTCAGTTCGAGAAACATTAGGTTACAGACAAATTTAAATTTTAAACCCATGTAATAATTTTTTCAAATTTAAACAGTATAGACCACAACATATATTATTATTATATATTATATATTACTCAGATCACAATTCCGAAATTTTGTTACTAATCGAAGTAAACGCGTTTAAGTAACGGAATCCGATTGAAAAATGTGACATTATAAACATCTGATTAAATTTTATCTATAAAGTCCGCGATTAAATCCTTCGCACTATGGCTAAAACACTGACTCAGATGGCCAAGAAACTGGATGTCTCTTGAAGTCGAAGATTCCAGTCATCCAATTTTCTAGTAGGAGTAGTTCGAGACTCGATTCCACCGAAGAATCGTCGTGTGAGGGGGTCTCTTGCACATTTAATCTGTCAGGCCAAACATCCTCCCACTGCTGTGGTGTAGTGTGGAGAGGGAGGGAGGAGAGAACTGGGGGTGCCAGTTCAGGAGTAGTGCTCGTTACTGACCATGGTTCAAAATGACGAGGTCCGTCCCCAAATAGCCCTCGTGTTGCTTCAAAACGGGACGTTGATATAACTAAACTAAACTAAACTCTAGTAGGAGTATTTTGCCATGTCTTGTATTTAGCTCTCTCCTAATGAATACTCATTTAATGTATTTTACGCATTTTTAAAGTTTCACAAATTAATTTTTAATGCAATATATATATATATATATTCGTTTTTATACCAATATGCGTTTTTTCTAGAAGATGTTTTAGTATTTCTAAGAGTCCAATGTCATTAAGTGTTGTTTGCTACTTCGTGCTAGGTGGGGTTGCTTTTGGAGGCCCCATTAAGTTTCCCGAAAGGTCTCTGGCTAGATCGGGGGATGGCGCAGTGACATTAAAGGAATGTTAAAAGTTAAATTTAAGGCTCAGAAGAAGTGTATCATTTTGTCTTTTTATTTAATTATTTACTTAAATTTTTACTGATAAAAATACTTGAGAGTGGTAAAAATAGTCCGGGAAAATTCAACTTTAATAAAAATTATAGATATCAATTTTTTGGAGCAATAAGCAGGTCCTCTTATTCGGCAAATAGTTACGCATCGAATTATTTTTCGAGGGTTAAATTCAAAATTAAATCCTAAACTTCATCACTATATTTTTAAACAGTGTTTTTTTTAATGAAATATGATTATAAAGTTTCAAAATTATAGTTATAGCTTAATGTGTGACTTTTGTTTTAAGCTAAGCTATATTCAACGAAAGATAAACTTTTGTTTAGGGTTGTGATTACATTTGCTTGAGCTAGATTCAATAAGAATACAGAAAAAAAAAGGCAACTATGCTCAACATAATTAATCATGCTATAACAACAGTGATACAAAAGATAAATTTATCATTTCTGTCGCATTGACAAATAAATGAAGCAAGTTTATTACAGAAGAGGGTGTATACTTTTAAACTACAGTCAAGCTACAGATAACCTATGAACCCATTTTGCATGTAATATTAATCTTTATATAAATAACTTAGAAACAAAATGGCAATATTTCACCGTTCTTGTACAAATGGTATCTGATGTTTAAATATTTGAAAATACAGTATTCACTTTTATCCGAAATGAATTAAGTATTATAACAACAGTAATTTAGAAACTGAAATCCTTGATTAAAAATATATTAAGTAGTTATCTATTTTATTTTATCTATTTTTAAGATATAACAGTGACATCAAACTTTTAAGTCCACGTCAATCACTGGTGACTGACTTAATGCTTAAAGAGTAAATATGTGCATCAAATTTTATTTATCGTGCTCTGTGCATTTTGCAGTTATTATAGTGTCAGTCACTGATGACTGACGTGACGCTTAAGGAGTTAATATGCGCAAAACTTTTTATTTATCTCGTTGTTTGTATTTTTCAGTCATTATATTCACTTTCACTTAGATAAATAAATAAAATTTTTCGTTCAGACGACGGTATAATAACCGACATATAAAATATGATATGGGACAACAGTACATTATATCAATATATTAATATAAATGCCAATTTTTTATAGAAATATTTTAAGGGGTTTCATAAAAATATGGTAAATATCTTCTGTGTAAGAGGATTCTAAGCATCGACAATATCGGTTTAAACTGCAGACCTAACAAACATGAAGGTAATGTTAGCATGGTATTCAATGTGTACTTTTAAACATACAAAGTAGAGATCTGTATCAAATCTTGAACTAAATGCATTAAATATTTGACCTTCTGTCGTTCTTTATACTTGCATGCATGTAAAAAATATAACTGGAAATCGTAATGGTTTCGATATCAAAAAAATTGGTATTTGTTCTTGCCATAATAATTTTAGTTCAAATATAGTTCAAAAATTAGGTATCCAGAATAGGAGTTATCAAAAAATAAGTTTCCAAAATGCAGGATTGCTTGTTTTCACCACACTATGAAACATAAAATGTTCTTGTGTGAGAGTCTGAAAATAAAAATATGCAAGCATCCATAGTGCTCCTAATCTTGCTCAAAGTACACTTTTTTATGTAAATGGGAGAAGATAACGCCTTTACTAATATATATAACCAAACTTATACGTGCCGTGTGTCCGCCAGGAGAACACTTCCAGCCAAATGTCTATGTTTACAGTAAGATTTATAAAAATAGTTTCAGTAGGGATGATCTATTTCTAAGAGGAGGAATCAAACGGAAGTCTGAATGGATTTTTTTCTTGTCAGTTTGAAGAGACATAAAAGCTATTGATAAATCATCTTTTCGCTTTAGTCGAAGTAGTATAGATCTTTATATTCGCATAGCATGCTTCTTATATTTTATTAACCTTTCCTTTGGTTAATATTAACTACAATTCATTATTTAATAAGTTTTTTTTCTTGTCTCTGAAATTGATTCCTTTTAAAATGCGCTTTTAGTTTAAGATAGGAAATACTCAAACATCTGAATAAACATTTATTATTTTCAAATTCGCAATAATTTTATATAAAACTATTTGAAGTTAATTGTGTTTTAGAAACCTTTTGCGCGTTAAAAATAGTTTATTATTATTTTTTTGTTAAATTAGACAGATTACCACGAGTTTGCTCCGGATAAATTCATATTAATAACTTTCAGAAATTTAAAACAAACGGAATGAAGAGGATTAATTTTTTGTCATGTATAATTCTACTTCTTAATTAATATTTTTTCTTCCTTTTCTGCAGTCGTTAGACATACAAATAATTAATCAGTTTCTCCATTTGATGTGTTTCTGTTTTTATATATATGGCAGAAATATCAAGGTACTGAGTATTTAACTAATTTTAAATTTAGTGAATCCTTTTTTGAAATTGTTTTCAAAAATTACATTTAATAATACAAAATATTGCTAATTTGGCGCTAACTATACTAATGTAAGAATCTAGAGTGAACACGAAACCTACACGAAATGAATTCTTTCTACAGTAACCTGTTTCTTTAGAGCCTGCCATACACATTTGACGGAAGTATTTTCCAATTGATACACAATACTTAATGCACACATCTAGCGTAATTGTATATTAAAAACAAAAAGGGAAATGAATAAAAACAAAAATCCTAATACAAAATTTAGAACGACATAGAATAGAAAATGGAATATCATTTCTTAAAATGATCCCCCCTCTCTCTAACTTTTTGTTTTTAATATCTTCATGAATCTTCAGTGACTTCTAAGCAATGCTTCTAGAATAGGACGATAGTTTGATCAAATAGAATAGGACGATAGTTTGATCGAGTGTCCGATTTTTTAAGATGGAATTTCATGCTCTAAAAAGGAAGAATCGGAAGACTCTAACGAACAGTTGTGCAACTCTTGAGCTTCAAATTCCAGATGTTTTCAGATTTGGTTTGTCCACATTTATCAAAAAGGAACCGAGCCAGGAGGGCCAGAAGAGTACCCCCCCCCCCAACTATCACCTTAGAGTGCCCGAGGGAGGTAGGGCCCGTCTTGTGGCAGACGATAAATGGCCACTTCATATTCATAGCAAGAGCTCAATTACAGTTCTTAGGGGCAATTGCCTTTTTGAAAAAGTTCTCGTGTTGTTCTGGAAGCCTCCGGCGAGAAAATAGCGATACTATTCAACCGCTACCGAAACTTTAGTGTTGCAGTTTTATAAATATTTGGATATTTCATTTAAACTTCGGATTTTGAAGCTTAAAAATCAAAAGGCAATTCCGATATTTTGGGTTTTTAAACTCAGCAATATTCTAGATAAGTATATCTGGAATATTGTTTTAAATAAATGTTTCATATATTTGCGTTTTAAAGCAATATATGAAACATTTGCCAGAATTTGTCACATTATAAATTATTCTGGAATAGACTATTCATTGAAAAGTAGACTCCTTGAAATTTTAACTACGGTAAGAGGACATAGTCAGTTTGTTTATTTCAATGAATAATAATTGCTTTTGTTTTAATTATATTAACCCTTTCATTTCGGCAATTCACTTCAATAGAATAATTCTGTCGTGAAAAAAAATGTTTCTTGTAAAGGCCTTATCACACGGCCAAATATAGTCAGCAATTATCCGTTTCCATCCGCAAGCAACCGATCAAGCAAGTTTTTCGTCATGGTGAGCCTTTTTTTAACCAGGCTAAAAATGCTGACGCTAGTGACGGAAATATTGTTTGCAAACGAAATTCAATCAATCATTTGAAACTAAGATAGTGACTCCACTTTCGTTGACGTTTGCTGATGATATTTTGCCGTGTAATAAGGCCTTAAGTGAGTGTCATTGCTTGCCACCAAGTTTGTATAACTGTAAATGTGACGTTGCTCTGTGATGTCACTATGGACGTAAATAGAACGAAGCGATCTCGAGCATGAGTTCAGCGGTTGCTCTGAACAAATGTTTTTTTCTAAATGAGGACTGAATTATTTCCTACAACAGTCCGGCATCTGGTTGATGCAGTCCGCAGAATTCAGATTCGATTTTGTTCTTTACAGATGCCATTGAACAGGGCACTAGTTTGGAAAGTGTTCATATAGCACGCAGGTCAGATTTTCACCTTTGGAAAATTTGAATGCCGGCTTTATTGTTGAGCACACTTTTCAATAAAGAGTCATGTTCACAAGTGAGAAATGTGTCCATTTCGAAACTATTGTCTGCATTTATTTTATGTTTTAAAACAAATGCTGTGCAAAACAAAATGTTGTGTTTATTTTATGGACAGATCGAAATAAACGATAGCCACTGTCATCAATATATAAGATGTGCACATGCATACAAATTTTTTTTCTCTATATCGTGGGGTTGATCTGACGCTAGCTAGAACCAGCCCTTACACACGTCATTAATCTTTTGATTTCAAATTTATTGGAAACGGCTTTTGTACTTGAAGGCAGTAGCTTTTACGCAAGAATTCATTTCTTAAGGTTAGTTCATACGAGGCTCATTATTGCGCGCAATCTTTGCCCCTCTACTGTTGTCTCCGCATTGGTCTCGTGAGAACAGTTCAGACAACAACGTTGGGAAAATGGAAAACGTTTGTCCTTACGGGAAAATCATTCGCCATTGTCCCTTTCTGGTCACTTGATTTTCTGGAAGTAGGCGTGATCTTTTATTGCGCGCAATAATTAGCCTTGTGTGAACCTACCTTTATTGTTCGGAATATATACTGCCACATCAGATTGTGATAACTTAAGCTATTTAGAACAGAGGTGTCCAAACTTTTCGCGGCATGGGCCGGATCGAAATTAGATCCATGTTATACGGGCCACATGTATAAACAAATTGAAAAATATCATTATGAGTAAAGTAGCATTTAATACTATTAATTAATACTATTTTATTGTAACTTGAAAATACAAAATACTAAACAAACAAAGTATAATTATATAATTATTTTATATAAATTGAAATATTTTCATGCAACTTCTAATGCGAATGATGAAACTTTTTTTTTGTTGTTGAAAAATGTCTTTATAGTTGGGATCAAAATTTGTTACACCAATCATAAGCAATGACTGCAAATGATCATCAGATAAATTTGCTCTATATTTTGATTTGAGATACTTCATTCGAGAAAAAGTTTGTTTGACACGTAAGTAGTCCCAAACATTGAAATGAATTTACGAGCAAATTTCTTCAAATTTGGAAACTCTTTTGCATCCAAATATTTATAAAATTCTATTAAGTTTCCTTCCTTGTATTTGTCCTTGATTTGTTCGTTTGCTTGAAGATCAATAATTTCTATTTGAAGCTGGCTTGAAATTTCAGCAACGTTGCAATCAAATGGATTTTGGAACAGCCGAATTTCTTTTGAATTCATGTCCAAATCAGAAAATCGCTTTTGAATTTTTTTTTTTTAAATCGGCGATGATCTTTACTGCAAATGCCATTGGAAATTGTTCTTCATTTTTTTAGTACAACAAGTACAACAACTCCGTTTTGTTGGCCACGTAGTTTTTCGATATACCTTTATGAAAATGAAAAGGTTTGGGCGAAATCATCATTATGTTTTAAAACCCTCCGCGGGCCGGATAAAATCACTTGGCGGGCCGGGTTTGGCCCGTGGGCCGTAGTTTGGACACCTCTGATTTAGAATATTTTTTTAAAAAATTGAAGCATTAATTCAAACAAATACGGAACGTTCTGATACGTCAAATGTACTGAAAGGGTTAAATGAATGTTGTATATATATTCTGCTCTTGTACACACAAATCATAGTGAACGTCGTTTATATCCGGCGATCGTAAGAAAAGGGTTAATGAAAAATGTGTTGAATTCGGACTGAACGAGGCATATTTTTGTATTCAATTTCCGCAGGCCTTAACATCTTCAGCTGTTTTATTAATTTTCGATATATTTCTGCAAATTTTGAATGACAAAAAAAATTATTCTTTTATTAATAACTAGCTGGTACCTGGCGCGTTGCTGCCACAGAAAAAATAATTTTGGGAGTATCGTTTGAAATGTAAAATATCTGTATACATTCGTTGAAGTTGAATGATGTTTAAAAGACAATTGTAACTGATTTTTATTCGATTTTTTTAAATTTTATTATTGACTAGCCGCCTTTGGCGAGAAGCTGGTTCGCCATGAGTAATGCGTTCTAAAATTTTCAATTAAATCACATATTCATTAGCCTTGAAGTAATTCCGGGCATTGTTTGGTCTGAAATTAATATTTTCTTTAAGATGATGGACGGAAAATTCTAAAAGAACGGGATTTCCTAATAATATTCTTTAATTTTATATATCAGTCAGTTTTAACTATCGGTTATGCTTCCAAAATATTAAAAATGTTTTTTTCTATGATGTTGCCAAAATATCGAAAATGTTTTTTTAAAGATAGCGAAAAAGGGAAAAAAATTATTGAATTAATGATACAGATATTGCAAACGATTATAGAAATATGCCATTAAGTCGGGATTTCAATGCATATCCTGTCTAAATACAATGAGGTTTACAGTATATAAAGATTTGTTGAATTAATTATTTAGATATTGCAAACGATTATCGAAACCTTTACTTTGCATTTATTTTTTTAGAAAATATCACATTTTATAGTTATTTTATTTTATCCAGTCCCTCGCTAAAAAAACATGGTTAAAATATTGCTTTAAACATTCGTTAAAAATAGACGCTTAAGTTGTACATTAAAACACTGATACCATTAGACAGCTAATTTTTTAATCTTTAATTTGATGTGAAAATCCTTTTTGTGCAATGGTATTTTTGGAAGTTATAGCGGAAAAACGTCGAAATTTCGCTTAAATTTTAATTAATTCAAATTCTAATTAAAAATTCGATAAAAGGGCCCCGAGGTGCACATTCCCAACCTCCAAGGTATACATGTACCAAATTTGGTAGCTGTAGGTCCAACGGTCTGGCCTGTAAAGCGCCAACACACGTAAACTCATACACACATTGAGCTTTATTATGAGTATAGATGAGCTTTAGGGGAGGCAAAAAAAAATTTCCGTCTTCAGAAGAAACAAATTAATTTCTTGACTGTCTGACTCGCATAATACAGTGTTCCGAACGTATTTGGATATTTTAATTATACATTAAAGTATAAACCATGCTTCCATTCATAAAAAATTTGTCAATGGCTGACATTGGATGAAATGCTATAATCACTTTAAATCGTTTTATTTATTTGTGTAAGATTTTCCACTAAGTACATCCAATTAAAATTTTCAAAATTTATCAAATATTATAAATAATTTCTGAAAAATTTAACTTTCCGTCGATTTAAAAATATCATTTGCTGATATTCGGTTATGTGCAAAAACTGTTGTCTCCTTGGCTTGTTAATTTGTCAATAATCCTTGGTTAATAGATGCGGGAAATAGATCCAAAAATAATTTTTATATATTGGATAATTTTACTATGCCTGTAATCATCCCGTAGGTGCAAGTAATAAGTATTCAAAATTTTATCACAATCCGACGAGCAGTACGGAATCCGACGAGCAGTACGGCAGCGCATACGAGACATACAGAAAAAACTTTCATTTTTATTTTTATAGATTAAAAATGCATAATTTCCTGTTTCAATATTTGTTGCCAAATGATTGAATTAAAATAATAAACAAAATAGTAATAAGCTTGGGCATTGGCGATGTGGTCTTTGCTCTGAGAAACACAATGAAGTTGACGTCACTGAATACGAGTAACACAATCATTTAAATTTGAGTACAAAGAGAGAATTATAATCATTAAAATAAATTAAATTCTACATTTTGACGAATCTCTATGTTTCAACCCTCCCTGAATTAAACAAACACTTTTTTGAGATTATATCTGTCTGATTGTTTGTGAGCACAATGATTTAAAAGCCCTCTACAGTAGATGTATGAAATTAATTGTATGTATTTTAAACGAGATTTCTTTCTCATTTTAAAAGAAATCTATTCGCAGAAAATTTATCTGGGTATCTATTATAAAAAAATGCTATAAAATATAGTTAGCTTAATATATGCAACTTAATACATAGATTATATAAAATGAAGATCATTATCAAATTTTGAACTGCATTTATCAACTCTTGTCTGTACTCTTTCATGACCATAAACGGCGTAACTCAAAAAAATATATCGAGTGAAATCAATTTACTAATGGCTTCAACTTCAAAAATACTCAACATACTTTACTTAACTTCAAAAATATAACGGCTTATATTAATGAAATTTCATAAAGTGCTTTAGTGTTTCAAAATTTGAAATCAATTTACTTTTTAATAACGTTTATGGAAGGATTAAATACGTATTTATCTATTGTTTGATTCACAAACGAAACGACTTATATAATTAAAATTCGATGAGTGATCTTATCCCAAAAATTTAGTTTCGAATCAAATTTTGGGTTCGTTCAGTGGAATAAAAAGCACTTTATTCAATTTTTTTTATCACATGACCGTGCTCAAAAATCTTATGTACGGGTTTGATGAAAACAAAAATTTGACCTCTCGCGTAGGTGACGGTTCTACTCAAGGTCCACTGATTTAAAAATTAGATAATGAGCCATGATTAGAATAGCGAATAGTCTGTATAAAGACTACATATCTAATACTATTATACGAGGAATGGTTGCCAAGTCGAAAATCGTCCCAGAATTAATAAACTCCGTTAAACTTGGGAGTCTGGGGTTTTTGGCTACGAGGAATCGATTGGCGCCGGTTTTGAAGCACTACGGTGGAGCAGTTCGGAGTTACAGATAGAATATTTTCAAACTTTATTAGTTCGCCATAATGGCTACTTAAATTTTCAAGTGGTAACGTGCTGCCATCTATAGCCAATATGGCGAACTAATAAAGTTTTATGTTTATGCTGTTATAGGTTTATAATATTTTTCTTATGTATGTGTATATGTTTGGTTTTTCTAAATAAATTTGTCAAAAATATTGAACTTCAACACACTTCAATCTTTACCTTTGTATAGAATAGTTCCCTTTCCAAACTCTAACTTTGTTTAGAATAGTTTACAATGGTGCACTTTAACCGGTTATCTTTTCACCAATGGTTTCACAAATTTTCTTATGGCATGTATTGTTTTGATAAATCACAATTGAAAATTTAAATCTTCGAGTTAGCTTCGATACCTGTTTTCTCCGAGTGGAGCTCGGTCACCCGCTGGATTACTAAAGCCACATTTCTAACTTTTTTCTTTCATTCATGATCGAACCATGAGAATTGCAAGGTTTATTCACATTGAGGCCTTGACTTAAGTTACAGTTTGACACTCCTAACGGTAGTCAGTCATTCGTCTGTTTAAAAGATACAATAGATGAGACAATTCGAAACTTGTTCAAACATATCCACAAAGGATACTTAAAACAAAATCTAAGTGGTCTCCAAGAATTGAAAAGGCTGGTTGCACACACTTATTTCACTTATTTCCCCGATACCGACCTAACAACAGCAGTGTATTGAATTATACTAGAGCTTACACTATAGGCAGACAAATAAAAATTCGGACAATCCGCCTTTTATTGGACTCCGTGTAGATGCCCGCTGTCACTGGCGCTTTCAGATATTCAGAAGCAAGATAACACACGCTGTATTTTTGTAATGTTTAGAGTTGCTTTTTTACAGTGAGTTGATCGCCCTGCAGGAATATGCACTCTATTCATTTCAAATTACCCTTAAGAAGTACATAGTTTAAATGATACGATTAAAGTAATTTTATTTGTTGATGAAGTTATGCCGGAGTCAGAGTTTAAGCGCCGCGTGTGTAAGCATTTTACTTCTGGAAGTGGTCTCGGCAAAATACTGACAAAAAAAAAAAAAAAAAAAAAAAAAACGCCGTCAGTGCAACGAGTCTAAGGAATGTAATCCAATAATCCAGGATAGGATGGGATTGTAAGTAGTCCATCGAGCCTGAAAAAATTTGATGAAAACGTATGAAATTCCAAGGAAATTATATGAACAGGATTGCAAATACAACTGTTTCGGTCAATCGCGCTCTGATGGTAAGAGTTTGGCTTCGAAACCATAGTTTCTCGTCATATAGGTGGATCTAATGCACGTTAAATCAGCCAAGATCAATTGTCCTTTCGTTAGTGTGATGCGGAAGTTTGGAGAAGGGCCCATTTTAGTGTTTTCCTCGTAATATGACAGCGCTTTCAAATTACGATATGCGACCCAGAATAGTCCCAGCGTTGCTTTAAAACACGACGTTAGTATAACTGAACTGAATTCTATCAATCGTAATAAATTTCTTCTTGAGTTTCTTGATTTCTATTTCGAATTTCTTTTTATACATCATATATTAAGTAGTTTGTTCTGCCGAAATATCCCATTTTTAGGCAAACAACATTTTTTCCACTGTTAAATTATATATTTATTTAGTGTTGGCGATCCGATAAATGTTTTGTAGCCTCTAAACCAACTGAACAATAGTGTCGAGAAATTGTTAACCTCTCAAAAAATTAGGTGCCATCGCTCATGATAAACAATACTTAGTTTTACGATGTATTGTTGCCATGTGTTTAAATTGTATTCGTTTTTCAATCAAATTTAATATATTTGATACATCTAATATACTGTAATCAGTCTCTGAAATGAATTAGCAATCTTTCGAATGTAATGTTTATTTTTACTGCTTAATGTATTCGAGAATTGAACTGGTGCCAGAAAATAGTTTCTTTTAGCGAGTGGTTAAGGGTTAAAGAGAAAACAGGAAAGCAAAACAAAAGAATGCTGAAAAATGAAGAAGACAATGTGAATCTCTGCACATGCGCATTTGCGATGCTGGAAGAAAAAGAGCTGCAAGACACGCAAATTGAATTGCGGCCCAACAATTACACCGGTCCGCTTTTTTTTTGGTTGCGGAGGCAGTTGGGAAAATTAATAGTTCGCAATGATTTCGTGTAGTTCGGGCGGCGTGATTGTTGTGTGTTGGGGAGGGTAATTGGCCGGCTGTGCGGAATGACAACGACCAGTCATCAGTCAAGAGGAGCTCCGTAAGATCGAATGCTGCAATTTTGTAATTAAGTGCCGGCGCTTTGGTAAACCCTTGTTTCTTTTCGAATCCAATCTCCCGTTTAATTACATGCGGCGGAAATCGCGCCGAGGAAAGTCTTTTTGCTCCTGATTTTTAAAACGGCGCTACTGTCTGTAACTGTAACTATAACTGCGAAGTGAAGCACTCTTCTACTTTCTTGATAAAAGTAGCACTGAAATTTGGAGAAATACTAGCACTCGAAAATCTTGTATTTAATAAGGAAAGTTTTACTGTAAATTTCCTCTTATGTAATTAGATTGCATCGCTAAGTTGATGATGGTTTAATGATAAGGTCTCGGTATGAAGACAAAAGAATCTGCTGTCGTGAAGTCGAGATCTATCGAAAATGGAAGCCTGGAGGGCAATATATGTAGCATTATAATCAAAACGCTTTATGAGGAAGATAACATATTGCCATTTTGTCATTTGAACCTCTTTCTAAATTACGACTTCTATTTCTAAATAGTAGACAGTTCACCTTTGTAACTCCAGAGTACAAAATTCGTTTGACCAAAATAATTTGATAGTTGCTAAGCCAAAGCTATAATATTTTCATACTGGTTTTAGTTATTCGGGAACTTTAAAATTAATTTTCAGTGATAATATATTTAACATTAACTAACCTACTAACTAACTAACTTAACTAACCTTAACCTACAACTAAGGATATAGCCAGTAGTAAGGTGATCAGGCCAAGCGTAAATATCACGGGCATTGGAATTTTTTATTGCTGATTCTCGAATGAATGACTATTACATGAATTGTTTATTTATTCAGGAACTTTAAATAAATGTTAGAAATTTCTTATGTTTTAAAGATTATAATAATTCTTTTGAATTTCTACCACAATTATTACATCATATTACCTATTAAATATCCCACGAAGTTCAGACCAATTATGTTTTACACTGTATTTATATTTCTTAAGTTGTGCGCGTACAACTTAGTACTGATTTATCGAACCGTGAAATGGCTCGAAGTCAGCGCGATCTTATTAAAGTTTTCGGCTCAAACTTTTGGAACGTAAATCGTAGTTTAAGTGTTTAACTTTCTAGTTAATCTTTTGAGATCTCCTTTACAGTTACCAAAGAAGGTTTTACTTGTATATATTTGTAACTTAAACCTTATTGCACCTTAAATCTGCGTCTTGGTTAAATATCTCATGCTAATGTGGAGTAAACTCTAAAAAAGGAACTAGGCTGAATTGTTTTCATCGATATGGCTGAGACAAAATTTATTTAAATGAACTTGGCTAATGCCCATGCTTGAAGAGAAGTTAATTTACGAAATCAATAGATTATTTTGGTTCAAAAACTTTAAAAAACTGGTGGAAATGAAAATATAATTTTGTGGACCTCGTTTTCAATTTTACTCAATTGAATATTTTCTTTGTAAACCAAGTTAATTCTGTTAAATATAATAAGAAGTTGAAGAATTTTTAAAAAAAATTTAGATATCTAGACTAATTAAAGATGTTGACAGACGTTTCTATTCTGTAATTCAAATTGCAGACATTTTGTTTTTGAAATTATGAAGAAAATTTTGTTAAACCTTTTAACGTATTGCACCAATTATTTTGTTCCTTTAGATTCATTCTATCTTTATATCAATTTTTTAAAAAAATTTTTAAGTACAAATTTGATTTTTTCTTGACTTGTTGTTACTTATGGCACTTTACAAGCCCACTGACAGAAAGCTGTCTGCGATTTAAGCTGAAATGAGCGTCTCTTGTTTGTTCAGTAGCGCTAACTAGGGCCAAGAGTACGACTTGACTACTTCATGCTTCACATTCGCTTGCACGACCTGTTTTTACAGGAGGGGGGTTACATTCATACTACTCACTGATTGAACAGATAAGAACAACCACGCCCGAACCAAGAGTCGAATCCGGGGCGCCTAGATCACGGGGAAGACACGCTACCCCTGTGCCAGGACGCCGGCTTTATTTGATATAGTTTTAAAAATCGAATTACTGTAAATAATGTATCCATTTTTTTAAATCAGATCTTTTAGACACCTGACCACACTCAAAACTGCTGTTTTATATATAGTTTAGAATGTTATTAATGATAACGTATAACTAAAAAAAAAAACAAAAAAAAAAACTATAGTACCCGTAAATAAACCAACGAGTCACGAAATTCATTCCAAATAGCCGTCCTCTGCCTTTGGGAAGAAATTTCGTTATATATTTGAAAATTAAATAAGTGAATTTATTCGTTATTTTGCAGTATCAATATCAGGATAGAATTTTGATGCAACAAAATAATGAATCAATCCATTTATTTAATTTTTAAATATGATTCGAATAACTTGAAAACGCAAAATATATTTTCCTTTCTGTTCACTTAACTGTACTTCTTACTTTCCTGCAAGTACTTACAGATTGTAAGCACAGAAGTACTTATCTGTTCGTATTATTCTACAATGTTGCCTTATACGAGTTTAGTTTAGTTAGTTTAACGTCCCGTTTAAAGCAACAAGAGGACTATTTTGGGACGGACCTCGTAATTTTGAACCGTGGTCAGATGACGGGGACAACACCTGATCTGGCACCCCCTCTCCACACCACACCACACCAGCGGGAGGACGTTTGGCCTGACAGATTTAACATGCAAGAGACCCCCTCACACGACGGTTCTTCGGTGGAATCGAGTCTCGAACCTGAAACCCTCCGGTTCCGAAGCCGAGACCTTACCACCGCGGCCTCCTATACGAATAATTTAATGCCAGTTAACACATTGGGTACTGGTCACGATATTTCTAGTTTTTTGCAGGACGAATGTTGTGGCCGAATCACGAGATTTCTCGTTTTCGGGTTTTTCGGTTAAATCTCTTCATAACCAACCAGAGGTAAATATTTAACATATTAACCACTTCGTATACAATGACGTGTCTAAGACGCGCATCGAATTATTGAATTTTTAACTTTTAATCTGCTATTAAGTGAAAAGTATTAAATAATTTAAAATGAAAAAAATCACTTGAAACATATTATTATTAAAGGAATTAAAATAGTAGTAAATATTCCAATTAAGAATCTATTAAATTCGTCATTTAATTAGGAACTTAAGTAAATTCGTTTGCCAAGTGGGTAAGGAAGAACCGCAAATAAATCTGTAAGCCATATGCCAGGAATAGCCCGTTTTGGGGCAAATTTGTATATTCTAAAATCATCATAACATTGTTATTTATGAAACAATAGCAGCCGGGATAGGCAACACGAGAAAACTCGTGAGCAATCCTTAACAGATAGGACGTAAAATACGAGATAATTCGTGAGCAATTCGTAAAAGATGGGACGTAAAACACGAAAAAATTCGTGCCCTGATATTGATGCAACAAAATAACGAATCAATTTACTTATTTACTGCTGCAAATTGTGCCTAACACCATTGCACAAAGAAATATTTTTTACCAAATATTACACTCTGAAGCATTATTCAATAAAAAATAAATAATAATTAGAATGTAAGAAATCTTGTATAATAAATATATGTATAAGATATATAATGATGTTTAATTATACTTTATGTAGGTATAATACCAATGAGAAATAAAAATCTGCATATACAGATTCTATTACATGCATCAAAATCATTCAAAAATGCGCGGATCCTGGGAACGTTCTCAGCGTCTTACTTCAATGTGTTAAATAACAGTTAAGTAACAGGCCCATAATGCTTCTTTTATTCTCCGTGAAATGTGTTGGTGTGTCGTGTCAGTAGCAGCTCGTTGCTCAACTGTCTTAACGTGACAGGAATAGGTTGGAGAAATCACTTGAAGAATGCGTAATGGGCGTAGAGGGCCCGCGTGTCTCACGAAGTCCATTGAAATTCCACGGCTACTGTGCGCTACCGACATGAAGAGGCTGTCGTGACGTGCTCTTTTGCTTCTTTTTAATTGCGGCAATATGAATTTCTAATCGGCCTTCGCTAGTGGTCGGCCATCCATCACGTGGGCGATTCTATGAGGGTCACTTTCTTCAGAGGTAGCGGGGTGTTTCTTAAGGAAAGGATTTGAGGCAATAATCCCATGCCTTTATTACACAATTATCTAGTATTATTGCGATTTGGGGTAATAATTCCATGCCTTTATTACACAATTATCAAGTACTATTGTGATTTGGGGTAATAATTCCATGCCTTTATTACACAATTATCAAGTATTATTGCGATTTGGGGTAATAATCCCATGCCTTTATTACACAATTATCAAGTATTATTGTGATTTGGGGTAATAATTCCATGCCCTTATTACACATTTATCATTATTGTATAAACGTAGTCTTTTAAAAATGTTACATGGGCGATACTATTAGGGTCACTTTCTTCAGAGGTAGCGGGGTGTTTCTTAAGGAAAGGATTTGAGGATTTGATTCCATGCGTTTATTACACATTTATCAAGTATTATTACATGAGCGTGGTTACATGGGCGATTCTATGAGGGTCATTTTCTTCAGAGTTAGCGGGGTGTTTCTTAAGGAAAGGATTTGAGGCAGCAATTCCATGCCTTTATTACACATTTATCAAGTATTATTGCGATTTTGAGTAATAATTCCAGCCTTTATTACACATTTATTAACAGACTGCGCTTTTAAGGATTATTATGATTTGAGGTGATAATTACATGCCTTTATTACACATTTATCAAGTATGGTTGCATAAAAGTAGTAACATAAGTAATTCTATGAGTATCACTTTCTTCAGACATAGCGGGGCTTTTCTTAAGGAAATGTTGTTTGAGGTAATAATTGCCCTGCCTTTACACATTTATCAAGTATTATTGCATAAACGTAGTCTTTAAAAAATGTTTTAAGACAGTTGACTGTTTTCGGTGCATTTTGGACGGACAGACATAGAGCTAGAATGGTGCATCAAGATAATATCCGCATGCTTGCCCAACCATATATTCGCTGTAAATTCTTTTAAAGGTTACTGAATATTTGTTTTGGATGAAAGTGTGAGAAATTTTCGAATATTTCTAAAGCAAGTATTCAAGTACCTATAGAAATGACCGTTTCCGATTATGGGGTCAATTCGTCAATTGATAGTTACTCTTTGTAAGTCAGCAGGCGATACGATAAACATTATTTGACTCCTCGC
>JAPMOQ010033665.1:225238-237762 GCA_026543055.1 Argiope trifasciata
TCAAATTTTAAAGGATAGAAGTATTCTCAAATAGTAAATAAGAAGAATTCTAAAATTTTAAAGGATAGAAGTATTCTCAAATAGTAAATAAGAAGAATTTTCAAATTTTAAAGGATAGAAGTATTCTCAAATAGTAAATAAGAAGAATTCTCAAATTTTAAAGGATAGAAGTATTCTCAAATAGTAAATAAAAAGGATTCTCAAATTGTAAATAAGAATTCCCAAATTGTAAATAAATCTAATATAGTATTGATAACTTTCAATTAATCGATTGACCCTTAAAGCCTTTATAAAGCTCTTAATCAAAAACGAATGAGAAGATTCTAATAACCTTTCTGTGTCTGAATAATTAATTACAAATTCCAATTTTACTTCGAGTATCTATCCCAGTTCTTAGCATTTTACTTCTTAATTCTAATCTTTTCTATGTCATCCTTTCTGTTTAATCTCCAAAAATCAGTTTCATTGATATGCTGAAGACCGGAATATTTGTTAGGATTGCCATAAGGTTTGCATCTATTTACTACATTATTTTTATCGTCTCTTTTTTACTTAAAATTTATTAAATACCGAATATTATTTCGTGAATTGTGTATCACCTGTCAAAATGAATTGTAGCAGAGCATAGTCAATGATGAATAAAATACTGCATAAAGACATTAAAAAAGACAATATGGTGGCTAGAAAATAATCGTGAAGATGTGATGAACAATGAGAATTGAAAAAAAAAATCAATGACCATATGATTCAAATGATTCAATATCTTATTCTTTCTTAAAAAAATCAATAATAGTAATAAGAATATACAATTTCTCCTAATTATTCACTTGGGATATTTTTATTTCGTCATATACAGTGTTATTTAAGGGTTTAAATATAGCCTTAGAATCATTTAACCTTAATATGATTCAAATGATTCAATATTTTATTCTTTCTAAAAAAGTTGATGGGTAATAGGAGTATATAATTTCTCCTAATTATTCAATTTGGATATTTTTATATCATCATATACAGTTTTATTTAAGGGTTTAAATATAACCTTAGAATGATAATGATTTAACCTTAATATGATAAAACCTTAATATGATTCAAATGATTCAATATTTTATTCTTTCTAAAGAAAACTAATGGGTAAAGGAGTATAAAATTTCTCCTAATTATTCCTTTGGGTGTTTTTATGTCATCATATGCAGTGAAAATAGAAATGGAGTCTCATTTAATACATCAATCCAATTCGAAATTTGAAGAAAGGTCCAAGATGGCGGTTGAACACCAGTCCTTCGGATTGCAGCAGTTCGTTCTTTTTTTTTTTTATTTGTGCAGGTAGGGGGTGGGTTAAGAGCGGAAAGTCTCTTGGGAAGGGCCTGTCGGAGCCAAAAAGCAGGGAAAATTCATCCACTTTTTACGAGAACGTACGTTCCACTTAAAGCAATGGACTCCCATCAGATGGCGAGTCCGCGCCAACGGGTTGTAAATTGCGCCAAATGACTCCCGTCCATCTGAGCTCAGCTGTAAATAACGGAGGGGACAGCGTCTTGATACTGCGGGGGAGGGGGACGTTCGATTTTAAAACTTGAATGCCTGCTAGGGAAGAAAGTCACTTTCAAAAGATGAAGATATGCTTTTATATTAGCAATTGGGATACAGCTTTGCATTACCTCTGATTGAAATATTTCTCTAATATTGTCGGATTTCTATTATTCGTTGGATGTTTAAAAAAATATTCAACTTCTAATGCTTGTATATACAGTAAAAGCTCCTTATTCGCGCTTCCTTCATTCGCGTTTTCACTATTCGCGGATTAAAAAAATGCGCCCTAATTCCTATATTCGCGGCTGGAAATTTCTTTATTCGCGGATTTAATAAGTACATACATAATAATTAAAGGATTCCAATAGATATCTAACGCAATATCCTTTGTAAATGCGTCAAATGGACTCATAAAAAAAGTAAAATATATCCTATTACAACTTTGTCTAAAGTATGTTGTTAAATGCAAACATAGCCGAAA
Organism: Argiope trifasciata; assembly: GCA_026543055.1. Taxonomy (NCBI): domain Eukaryota; kingdom Metazoa; phylum Arthropoda; class Arachnida; order Araneae; family Araneidae; genus Argiope; species Argiope trifasciata. The sequence goes on from JAPMOQ010033665.1 coordinate 227,250, forward strand.
TTGCTAGTGGAATAGGACGAGATGGGTTCGAACAGATAGAATCAAGTGACATTCATGAATTGCTTGAATCGCAACATGAGGATTTGACTTAGAGGAAATGTTAAATTCACGATCCATTGAAGAAGAGGCTTCCTCAAACACTAGAAACGCGACATTTAAATTTGAAAAATCTTAGTGAAGGTTTAAGAATGGCAAATGAGCTTTGCGATTTCTTTATGAATATATATATATATATATATATAATTATTTTGTCACTTAGGAAAGTATCACCTATAATATCGTATAAATTACCATTCCGTATTCGCGGCATATTTATGGAACATATACCCCGCGAATAAAGAGCTTTTGCTGTATTGTAATAAATGAAATTGTTTGCAATTTTTTAAATCAAAACTTAAAGCAATTTTATTTTTCTAAAATTGTTAACTGTCTATATATAGCTTTAGTTATATAGTATACATGCAATAGAATAAACTGCCAGCTTCCTGGCATATAGGTAGCGTATCTTCCCCGTGATCTGTCCCTGGTTAGAGTCCCGGTTCGGGCATGGTTGTTATTCTGTGTTCTATCTGTGAGATGTGTGAATGTACCTCCCATAAAAAGGGGTTGCGCGAGTGAATGTGAAGCATGCAATAGATAAATCATACTCTTGGCCCTAGTTGGAGCTACTGAAACAACAAGGAACGCTAATTTAGGCTTATATCATTAACAGCTTTCTGCCGGTGGGCTTGTAAAGTGCCATGGGTAACAGCAACAGCATAGAATGAACTATTAAATAAAGTTAAAGGTTAATATTTTGCTGCTACAGCACGCAAATGTCACGAAAGTCGTTCTCAAAGGTAACAACTTTATTACAGATTATGCTAGAAAGTTTTTGGGAGACCAACACTGGATTTTTTTAATATTTTAAATAAATTTTGCGTTTTTCGCAGTAGCTACTATAAATATTATAGTAAAAATAATTTTGCACTATCTTAGTTTTTAAAAATTATCTTTCCAATTTTATTAACGATTCTATGGTAGAAATATATTTTCTATGTTTAATCAATTTTAAAAGAAAATATTTTAATCACATTTTCTAAAATTAAATTTGAGTATTCTGAGCAAATATGAAAGTAATCACTAGATACAATAAGTACTTTCCTTCATTACCATCTTGAAAGAATATCAAGTATTGCAGTAATAAAAAAATACACATATCTAATGCATAAAAATGAATATTTGTTTTTAGAATAGAATAATAAAAATAGAATAAATACTATTTATGTTTCTCTTTTATGTATCCTTCAATTTAATCTAATCTAATACTATAATACGAGGAATGGTTTCCAAGTCGAAAATCGCCCCTGAATTAATAAACACCGGTAAACTTGGGGGTCTGGGGTTTTTGGCCACGAGGAATCAATTGGCGCCGGTTTTGAAGCGCTACGGTTGAGCAGTTCGGAGTTACAGATAGGATATTTTCAAAATTTATTAGTTCGCCATATTGGCTATAGATGGCAGCACGTTACCGCTTGAAAACTTAAGTAGCCATTATGGCGAACTAATAAAGTTTTATGTTTATGCTGTTATAGATTTATAATATGTTTCTTATGTATGTATATATGTTTGGTTTTTCTAAATAAATTTGTCAAAAATATTGAACTTCAACACACTTCAATCTTTACCTTTACTTTACCTTTGTATAGAATAGTTCCCTTTCCAAACTCTAACTTTGTTTAGAATAGTTTACAATGGTGCACTTTAACCGGTTATCTTTTCACCAATGGTTTCACAAATTTTCTTATGGCATGTATTGTTTTGATAAATCACAATTGAAAATTTAAATCTTTGAGTTAGCTTCGATACCTGTTTTCTCCGAGCGGAGCTCGGTCACCCGCTGGTGAATATATAAATTGCAGACAAAAAAGTAAATGTCATTCTTCCTATCATTCTTAATTAAACAAGATAACTATATCAAATTTCATTCTGAAAGAACACTAAGCATTAAAATTCTTAAAGAATACGCAAATCTAATATATAAAGACGAATATTTGTTTGTTTGTATTTCATATACTATATAAAATTATCGTTTCAGCTATATTAAAAGTTTTATGGTATAAACTTCTTTTCTATGTTTAATTAGTTTTAAAAGAAAACATTTTAACCATATTTTCTATAGTAAAATTTGACAATTCTGAACGAATATTGAACGTGTCACGAGATACAATAGTTTCTTTCATTACCATTCTGAAAGAACATCAAGTATTACAATTCTTAAAGAATACACAAATTTAATGTATAAAAATAAATATTTATTTGTTCTTATTTTATGTACTGTCGTACCGTTCATCCTATTTCGATAAAACATTGCCAAATTATTGATGATTGCTTAGTATTATTTATCCGGCGGCAGCAAAGCGCCGGGTACCAGCTAATATATCATAAAACAAACCACAAGTGTTGCGAAAGCAGACTGTTATTACAAAAAGAAGAGTTCTTTTTATTTGTTTGTTGTGAACTTATTTCTGTATGGCAAAAGCCAACTGCACCTGCTTTTCCTGCACTTTTAAGTACGTCCTAATGATCAATCGATTGCTCTATTGTCTGAGTGCCGGCCGAAATGAAACGCGTGCAAGAGCTATGATTAGACGCTTTCGCGAGACGAGGTGTAATTTTTAGTGTGCAAAATATCCCGTGATTATATCCGTTGTTCCACACCTCAGAAAGAGTCTTCTTCCGTCTAATATGCAAATAGCAGGCGCACCCTCTCGCCGACCCTGTAATTGTAGAACGCGCTAACACAAAATGTAACTCAATACTCAAACAAATAAAGACAGACACTTTGCGGCCTTTTATTATTTTAGATGCGAAGAAAGCAGTTTCATAAATGCTGTAATAAAATGTTTCTTTTATTAAACTTCCCGGCGGTTAGAAAGGATTTTTATAGTCCAGCATCCAGTTATATTCTACAGGTCTTTTGTGAGGGTGGTCTGTAATAAGTAGTGGTTAAATATTATATATACCTCACAATGGATTCTGGGTAACTTTGGATAAACGTTGCGTTAGCATCAGGAAATCACACACCTTACTTAAAGACCTGACAATCAAACTACAACTAGATTAAAAATTATGATTGCACTGAAGGAAATTTGTACCATGTTTATTGATGAATATAAAATATATAATAGCTATAAACGATAATTTAATTAGCAGTAGGTATTTTTCATGCGGTACAGACCTAGTTGCCGGCATCTTGAGTTCGAGACCTGGTTGGTGCATGTTTGTTTTTCGTCCTATATTCTGTATGGCGGATGTGTGAAATAGTCTCCCTGCAAAAAAAGAGTTATGAAGTGGGTGTGTATCATCTGCATACGAGGTAGAAAACATATTGCCATTGCCTTATTGGCATCAGGTGTCCAGGAAAAGTACACCTTACCTAAAGACCTGACAATCTAACTATTATTAAAACAAATGACTGCACTGAAGGAAGTATGTACCAAATTCTGTTGATGAGTATAAAATATATAACAGCTATAAACGATTATTTAAGTGGTAGTAGTTATTTCTCATGTGGCACAGATTTAATCTAATTGCTGGTATCTTGTTTTTCACCCTATATTCTGTATGGCAGATGTGTGAAATAGTCTCCCAACAAAAAAGGGTTATGAAGCGAATGTGTGAGTATCATCTGCATATGATCTAGCAATCATATTAGCATCAAGTGCCCAGAAAAAACACACATCTTACTTAAAGACCCAACAATCAAACTACAAAAGGATTAAAACTTATGACTGCTACTAAAGGAAGTTTGTACCATGTTCTGTTGCTGAGTATAAAATATATAACAGCTAGACAGCAGTTTCATAAATGCTGTAATAATTTTTTTTATTAAACTTCCAGTCGGTCAGAAAGGATTTTTATGGCCCAGCATCCAGTTATGTTCTCCAAGTCTTTTGTGTGGGAGGTCTGTTATAAGTAGTGGTTAAATATGATATATACCTCACTCTGGATTCTGAGTAACTTTGGATAAACGCGGCGTTAACAGTCATGAAAAAACACATCTTACCTAAAGACCTGACAATCAAACTACAAAAGAATGAAAACTTATGACTGTACTGAAAGAAGTTTATATCATTTTCTATTGATAAGCATAAAGTATAGAACAGCCATAAACGATAATTTAAGAGGTAGTAGTTATTTCTGATGTGGAACAGATTTAACATAATTGCCGGCATCTTGGGTTCGAGCATGTTTGTTTTTCACCCTATCTTCTGAGTGGCAGGTGTGTGAAATGGTCTCCCTACAAAAAAGACTTGTGAAGCGAATGTGTGAGAATCCTCTGCATATGAAATAGAAATCATATTATCATTGTCTTATTGGCATCAAGTGCCAATAGTCTCCCAACAAAAAAGTGTTGTCAAGCGAGTGTGTATTATCTGCATATGATCTAGAAATCAAACTTCTGCCTTTGGGTGCTCAGGGATCTTTAACCTTAGAAGCTATTCCTCCCAACCCACCTTTTCATGGAAAAATGGACATAATACCATTAAACCTAAATCGAGCATTTATAATGACCTAAATTATATTAAACTTTTGGATTACAAGCTAAGGAAAATTTCATTGCTCAAGTATAAATATGGTAAAAAAGAATATTTTTATGATAAATTTCTATGTTGAACCTCCTTTTGGAATGTTAGAATATAAGGAATACCGCTGTATGTAACTTCAAGATCCCATATTTTTATGGTTATCTGAAAAAATCCTTTGTTGAGGTGAGAATGACAGCATTTGCAATTGAGTATCCTTTAATCACGATTCTTAGTCAATCAATCAAGCAGTGAACAGCTATATGTTAGAAGCTAGTAAACGAGCTTAAATTTCGATATCAAGATTGAAAATTTTTAGCAAAATTGGAATTCGCCAATTGCTGTGTTAGAGAAATTAATGAAATATGTTTTAAGTTCTCAGGGTGCAAATCAGTTTGATTTGGATTGGCCAAAACAATATTAAGATAAAATTGTGTATAATTACGTTATTCGAACAAGATTATAATCCGTTGTCTGAATTTGAGTTATTCAGAAAATAGTTATTGTAACTAATAGTTTCTATAGCCAGGGTCTTGGCATAGGGGTAGCATGTCTCCTTCGTGATCTGGGCTTTCTGGGCTCGAGTCTCGAATCGGGCAAGGTTGTTATTCTGTGTTCTATCTGTGAGTAGTGTGAATGTGCCTCTCTCTAAAAAGGGGTTGTGCAAGCGAAAGTGAAGCATGATGTTGCTGTCGTACTCTTGGCTCTAGTTAGAACAAGGGAACTCATTTAGGCTTAAATCGCCGAAAACTTTCGGTTGGCGTGCTTGTAAAGTTCCATGGGGAGCAACAGCAGTAGTTTCCATGCACTGAAATGGAACAAGCCAAGTAGTGATCTATTAAAAATGTCGCAAAATATTGATTCAAAAAGAACAACATTTTAAATTAAAAAGTTTTGCAGTATATGTGATGGAAAAAAATAACAAAACACATCAAAGTGCAGATTTAAGTTTGTACATAAAGCGATTTGCTTAATTTCAGTTTAAAGAAATTTAATAAACATTTTAGTTTCTTAAACATTGTTTCATAATGAAATAATTTTAATGCGCTATTTTAACCCTTTATTTACTGACGGTACTTAAAAGTACCATTTAAATCTAGCTGATATCTTTACTATAACACTATTTTTGCCGATGGTATTCTAAAGAACAAGGAAAATGTAACCGGAATAACATGAAGTTAATACAAGCTAAAAGTAGTAATTAAAATCCCTGGGATTATTTTGCAAGGAAACTAAACGACTGGTACAAAAATGAAGTTGAAAAATTGATGGCAACATAATTCAATAAATAAAGGGTTAAAATGATTATCTTTAAAAAAAAAAGACATTGTTTTCAGTATTTTATTTTCTATTAATCTTACAATAACATTGTTAAAACAATCGGAAAGTATTGCAACTTTCGATGCTTTCTTCTTGTTTTGAAAATAACTCATTTTAGAGATTTTGCATTATGTCAATATTTTAACCTCTCTATTTCTGAAGGGGGAGGGGGAGAAACATAATTTTGTAACTCTGTTCTTCAGTTGAATTATCTATATACGCAACAACACTAAATCGGAAATGATTAGAAGAAATGCATTTAGTATATGAAATTAACCCTTTAACCGGTTTGCCCGTGAGCCATGTGTGCATCGTTTTATTTTATTTTGCCTCTTTTAAACGACAATTGAGCTGTTCAAAATTGTTATAATGCTATACAAATATACAAAAATTAGATAGAAATACAAAAGAGAGTATACAAAAATTACATAGAATGAACAAAACATGAATCGATATGAATTTTCAATTGAATCAACACTATAAAACATTCCCAAAATTGAAAACACTTCATCTAATTTCATAGTAAAGTAAATAAATCAGTAAAGAGGTTACGGTTGAATTAGTGAAATTCTATCATATTATAGACTTTGGAAAACGATAGTTAGACAAGCGAATCCAGTCGGGGTTTTTTTTAGCTTGAATAAGCTAATCACAAGAACAATATTTCATAAAATAATCCATCATTCATCTATCAATAAATTATGGAGTAAGTGAAAAATCATTTCCCGATTTGCTAATGGAATAATAAAATAAAATCTATAAAGTAAACGTATAGTTGTCCTTGGATCAACAGCGTCCTTGATTAAGAAATCAATGTAGATTTGCGCTCTTCTGAATAGGCTTAATTTTGTCATTTAGAGAAATCATAAACTGTAATTTAAAGTTACACCAAGAAAAGGTTTCAAAATGACAAGAATGTGGAATCTTTTTCCTTCTATTGCTAATCATTATAATCAGCTGTTGTATCATTATAATCATTGCTAATCAGCTGTAATAAGATGTCCAATCATTCCTAAAAATAGTTGTACATCTTAGAAGAATATTCTAGTTGTAACCTTTTTCATTCGGATGTCTCCTCTCAGGCACCATTTAAAAACGGTGTTTCATTTTGATGTTTTATTTAATTACTTCTTAATATTGATTATCAAAAATGTTTACATAATGTTTAAAGTGTAATAATTTTTTCCGGGAAATTCAATTTTAAGCAATTATATATAATTATGTTTCGAAGCAATAAACAAATCCTCGTATTAATCTGAATAATTATGCATTACATTACTTTTCCAAGAGCAAAGTGTAAATATGGTTTGTGGTTTTAAAAAGCAATTACCACCAATTTGTTTTCCAAACTGAATCTATAATTCTAACTTGGCGCGAACTGAATGACTTTGTGATAGAATATTATGAACTAAAAGCGACAATTCGCAAATTTTTTCCTGACTGCAAGTAAGTTGCCTAAAAATTGTTTTATTATTGATATACTTAGTTATTTTTCATTTGTTCTGAAATGTACTTATATTTTCCTTATCGTTCTTAATCTGAAAGATTCGAATTCTTTTTGTCTTGTGGATACAAAAAATTGTAAGGTTTAGTTCCTTGAATAAAGTCTCGAGTTAAGATTAGCGAGCGTTATCTTTGACTTTAACTATCACACGATTTATCTAACTTCACTAGATAGCTTCACCTATGTGACAATATAATAATACTACCGCCTGTAACACAAGGCGGTGTTTAAAAATATCCTTGCTTTTTTATTTGTTATTAGTCGCCTTTGGCGACCAGCTGGATCGCCATGAGTAATGCGTTCTAAAATTTATTGCGTGCATATCTTTTTCTCTTCATAACTTATCGAAAAAATATATTTAAACTTCAAACTTCGATAGTCACGTAACTCGTGTTATTATAGAAGCCTTACAATTATTTGTTCATTGTACTATATATCTCAATGATTTGTAATCAGCTTTTGTGGAATTATGTAAAAAATATCACATCCCATTTATTCCATAACATTACACCACCATTTTAACATGTGCTGAACATCACACTTTCCTCGATTTAATTTGTAATAAGGGTTGATTTAATCATTCCGTTTGAGTTTTTGTCAAAGTGATGGAAAAAGCATTGATGCACTCGTAATGTGCTCTTGCGGGTTGAATTCTATTTTCCTTTTGTGAGAAACGAATTTTTGGAATCTATAGTTGCAGTGTTGTTTCGAAAAATTCATTAAAAATAGAAACTTAATTTAGAGGTAAAAACATTGTCAATGAAAAAAAGTAATTTTTAAGAGGATTTGAAAAACAGCATTGTGCTATTATATTTTCGGAAATTATCTCAGAAAAATTCCAAGTGTTAGCTTCATTTTTAAATAATTAAAATTTCAAAAAACTTTGTCAAGATATACTTTTTTGTCCTACAAAGTAAATATGTAAATACCAAATGCGGTAGCTCTAGATCAGCGGTGGGGAAACTTTTTTTAAGACGGGCCATTTGTAATAACTAGACGATCGTAGAGGGCCAAAGAATAATGCTTAATCGTTAAAAAGTTTATGTGTTCTATATACATATACATATATAATGACATACACTTATTATTTTAATAGTAAAAAAGCAAAAGGTAAGAAAATTATAAGCACAAAATATAAAAGGAATTTAGTGTAGTTCTTGATGTGAAGCATTATCACTTTATTTTCTGGTGTCATTACTGGTTGATGGTGCATGAGCAAAATGAAATTGAGACTGTTTTATCAAAATTTCATCATAGTCCGGTTCCATTTGAGAAGCAGAAATTCTTAAAACTGATGAAAGGTGCTCATCTGTAATTCTGTTTCTTAAAGGAGTTTTCCTAAGCTTCATTGTTGAAAAGATTTGTTCGCATATATAAGATGAGCCGAACATTGTCATTATCTTCATTGCTAACTAATGCTCTTGCGCGAGTGTTTGTTGAGGCAGTGGGAGTTTCGGGGATTACACAAACAATTACTCGAGTCACAGCGGGTCGTTGCAGATGACTGACTAAGTCGCTAACTAACTGATCTTCGGGCGGCCTCGCTTGTATTTATACATACTTGCAAGGATTGCTCGGGAATTGGAGTTTTGCGGTTCTTTCGGAAAAACAGAACAATGAATCGAAAATGCGAGAGTGTCTGGAAGTTTCGAGCGAAGAAGAGTCAGCTGTTTGGGTCGGATGGATTTGTCCAGAATACTATTGTGTTTTGAATATCCCCGCAGGTAGTTTTTATGCGGGTCGTTAAATTACGAAGTAAGAATGTATTCAAACATTCTCACGACGGCACTCTTAAACGGGCCGGATTAAACCTTTCCGCGGGCCGTAGTTTCCCCATCACTGCTCTAGATCATATAGTCTGGTATGCAGTGCCCTAATACACACACGCGCTCAATCATTCATATACGCAACACATATTCATTTGATTATCAGCCTTGGAGCAATTCCAGGCATTGATTGGCCTGAAGTTTATATTTTCTATAAGATGTTAGACAGAAAAATTTAAAAGAACACGTTTTCATAATAATATTCTTTTAATTTTATAAATCAGTCAGTTTTAATGATTGATTTAGAAGATTGATTGATGTAGTAACTTTTATTTAAAATATTAATAAAATTATTATTTAAAAATATGGCTCATAGAGCAAAGTATGAAAAAACATAAAACTCATTAGTCATCAATGCATTGTTTCACTCAAGCTACATAAAATGTAATTATTTACTTCATTTAGACCACGTTAACAGTACTAAACAATATGTATGCCTATTACTAATATTTTACAAATTGGCCATTGGGCGGGAATTCGAATGCATATCCTATATAAAATTAATCAGATTTATCGTAAACAAAGAAGATTTATTGAATTAATGATATAGATATTGCAAATGATCATAGAATCCTTTGTCTTGCATTTATTTATTTAGAAAATATCTCATTTTATATTTATTTTGTTTTATCCAGTCACGTGCTGAAAGTTGCATTTCTTTAATTTGAAATAATAGTTGATTTTTTGGAAAATTTTGAACTTCCGTCAATATGTTGGCAAAACGCTGATAAACCTAATTTTTTCCCCCTAGACGTTGCTCGTGCAAATCAAATTTTATCGTTCTGTCCGAACTATATAGTTGAAAAATATGGTTATAATGTTTCTTTAAAAATTCGTTAAAAATAACAGTTATATGTTATGCCTTAAGTTATATGTTAAAACACTGATACTATTATAAAGCTAGCCTAATCTTTAACCTGATGTAAAAATCAGGTTTGTGCGATAATATTTTCGGAAGTTATAGGCAAAAAACGTTGAATTTTCACTTAATTTTTAATTAATTCAAATTCTAGTTAAAAATTCGAAAAAAAGGGCTCCGAGGTTAAAAGGTATAAATATACCAAATTTGGTATATTTATACTTTGTAGGTCCAATGGTCTGGCCTGTGGAGCGCCAACACACACACACACACACACACACATTGAGCTTTATTATAAGTATAGATTATCGAAAGTGTAAATTGCAACATCAAGTTTTTTGTCTAACAACTGAGGCAAGTCTATATATTATTAAAATTACCTGACTTTTTATTAGGTTGTTCGGAAAGTAATTTCGTTTTTTCCTGACAAAGGATT